>VCJJ01002427.1:39211-60896 GCA_024139415.1 Backusella tarrabulga | reverse complement strand
GAAAAAAAAAAAAAAAAAAAAAAAGCCTCTACTAAATTAGTAGAGCAATATATAATAACTAACATTATCTATCTATATTATTATTATATGTGTATATAAATAGATCGATATGATAACATCTTGATTTTTATTCTAAAATATTCTAAATACTATTAATTAATAATTAATTTTGCATAGTAGTCATCATAGTATACTCATAACAGATACAGTTCAACTACTAGCAAATCATTAAGTGAAAAGATTACAGTGTAATTATCTAATGTAATGCGCTATCTATGAGCATTAGGAATTAAGGGGAATAATAAGGATAATAAATAATAATAATAATAATAATAATAATGATACAGGAAACTATGAATTGCAATAGCTGCAATTCTATTATTTTCGTGAGAGCTTCTTTCCAAACAGGTCAAATTTACTCCCAAAACTACTGTTCGATTTTTTTTCGTTCACCATACTCTTACTTCGAGGTCTCCCGCTAGAAACGTTTGTCGATACAGATCGATTAACTGACAGCGAAGTTACTTCCCATTGTTTTTCTCTTAGTTTCCAATATTCGTATCCATGAGGAAGATAGTTTTTGCAAAATGCTCGAGCCATATCAGCCACTGTATCACGGGGTAATCTACTGTTGCTATTTGATCTTGGGCGAAAGGATGGCTTCTTTTGGATATGAGATAGCAGCAAATTTGTGACAAGACCTTGTGCTCGTTCTCGATTAGATTGGTTGAGTTTGCCTATGCGAAAAAAAAAGTCTAGAGATAAATACTCTGATGTGCCCTTTATGTTTTATTGTAAATTAGTCGTACCACATTTGGATTCCATAATATCCCAGATCGAGCTGTTACGAAACCGATGGTAGCTGATACTTAAAATGGTAAATATTTGCTTTTTTGCTGCCTCGAACTCACGTCCAGTAGATACACCGCTTTTTTCTTGTAATTCTAGGGCTTGTGTAACATTTCTATATGTTCTATCCTCTAAATTGACCTCTAAATCCGCATCTCTGTTTAAATATGTTGTAGCAATGTTATGAGCAGCTTCTAGTTGGTCAGCTTCGTTTGCAAATCGATGGTTTTCATATTTATCTACAGCTAAAAAGAAAAACTAAAGTATATGATTAGTTTTGTATTCAGAATAGCCTGCTGATAATAATAGCTCTTTTAAGAGTAAAAAAAAGGAAAGTGGAAAAAAGGAAAAAACGTGGCATACCAGATTTTCGCTACTGTACTCTTGTAATAAGTGATACAAGAAGTAACCGAGAGGAACAGTTGAATATAGAAGTGCTTTCAGGCCTTCCTTCTTAATCTCTTTGGCCGATATTTCAAGCTTCACTTGCTCACCAAAAAATTGATATGCTTTCTGGTTGCTTTTATCTGTTTTTTGCTTGTATTTCAATGCTTTGTCGTTCGATGTCTGGGCTGGTATAATAATAGCTTTTGAAGATAAAATACTTCCAATAGATGCAGCTCTTTCTCTATGGAGATTACTTTGCAGATCCTCTGAAGAAGATCCAACATGGAAGTAATATGAAAGGTCATACGTTGGAGTGAGAGTTCCATCATCAATGAAGACCTCTTCACCATCTATTCCATTGTGGGCTTTGGTCACTGCACTTGTAGAGGTTTTTAAATGGGCGGGAGATAACGGAAACAGTCTATTCGAAGCAGCGGGTGGAGTAAGTGGCGAAACTGGAGAGACTGGACTGTTACATCGTTTTTCATCTATGTTGTATTCTAAGTTGATATGTGATGGTTTTGAATAAGATGGAGTAGGCAGCGGTAAACCCACAAAATGGGTAGACATATTTTAAAGTGAGTAAAACGAGAGAAAAGTATCAAAAAGAAAACAGGGGTCAACTATAATTCTTAATGTGTTACTTCGAACTGGAGAGCACAATAATGTATCACAATTCACACCAGTTAATAATGTTGTGAATTTTAAATATGTGTTATTTATTTTGTTATATTTAATCTCTTACCGGAAGACGAATATAATTATTGAATAATAATATCCACATGTACATTTATTTTTGATGAGAGAATTTAATCATTTATTACGTATTGAAATAGCTTATGCTGCCATGCACCATCGATCACTGTCGTAACAGACACGATCATGTGCTCCAACCAAAAATTCAACAAAACTAGCCATTACAGGGTTTAAAATAGTAACATTCGTGGCTTTGTTGTACAATTATTCAAAATGTTACAATGAAAAATCTGAAATCTGTTAAAAATGCTTAGTGTAAATTCTGTCTATGGTACTACTATTCATTTCATATGAAAACTTGATAGATACTTTTTACAAAGCGTACCTACTCTAGTACAATTAAAGTAAAAGGAATAGACTAACATTTACACGATTCAGCTCCTGTGGAAATGTCATTTTTTTATTGGCACTCAGTTGATAATTTGTTGCACAGACGACCTATCGACTCCATTGACAACGTGCCCAATAATAGAAATTGGATATTTAATAGCATTGTTCGTCTCGAATAAGAAAGAAAAAAAATCGTATGGTATTTGTATGGTGTGTTTTATACTCAAATGAAATGTTGTTCAACCCAATAAAATGACTTTTTAATACACCCACACTAGAAGAGAGACCTAAAGATACATGTATACATGAACCATCTTGTGATAAAAAAAAAGTATTCAAAAAGGCTAATAGCAGAATTTTATTATTTTCAAGTACCCATCTATCAAATGAAAACTGTGTCAATTATATCGATGCCTCTCTTATTCAGAACGTGTTCGAGAAGACAGAACCATATTGTGTAGAATGATTCAATACAATGCATAATTACAGAAAATATTTTCACAAATGTAAAATTTGGATATTACTATGGAGTAATCAAATATTTCAACCTATTCTCATTAATCTCTACCATCAATTACCAATGCCCAACACCAAAACTCTATAAACAGTTTGTCATAACACACATGGTAGATACTCGCCAAGTTCCGTTTTAATACTAATTTTATTTTATAGAATATGATATTTTAGCAACTTTTATACACATATACCATTAAATGCATATTAATTGAATTGAATTAAATAAACATATGTGGAGGTTTTATTTACAAAGTGAAGACATAGTGGTTATTCTAATCCCTTCTTAGCGGTTTCAGCCTTTTCATTTTTCTATTATTTTCAGAAGAAAACAAAAACAGGTTAAGCGAGAACAAATACATAGAGTATAAGTCAATAAGAGTATAATCGTTTGAATATATTTATATATACTAACCAGCTGTTTATGCTTCTTCTGTTCTTCCTTCTTCTCCTTTTTTGACTTTGGACGGTTCTTGTCAACATTTTGGGTCAAATCTTTATGATGACTGTTATTCTTCTTGGGCATTTTTGTTTAAGCTTTCTCGTTATATATATTGAAAGACAAAAGACAACGATTATTTTCAAATATAAACGTCAGTTTATATGTTTTTACGATGACCATGGGTTTTTCTCTTGTAGATTTCATAGCGCATTAGTTGTCATCTTGATTGGTTATCTGCTCTGTTAAAAATATAAAGTTCGAGCGCCAAACTATTCACCATGCGAAACTTGGCAAATATATGATGCAATATTCGAAAGCAACCCTTAACTTCGTTATTAAGTTTACTCGTCTAATGCAGACGTATCTTTTGGTCTGTATGGCTATCTGAATCTGATAATAACTTGAAAGGGTCTGTATTGATAAGTATAATTTTCAAAATCAGCCAACAAACAAATATCATCTACGCAAGCACTATGTTTATTTTGGGCAGAGGTAGCACTGTTGGTAGAAGTACTGTTTGTTTTATCATTTGCCAGTTTTTAAATCGATATAATTTAATAAACGAAGACAAAAAAAATAACAGTAGCACAGTAGTATTTTAAACATTGAAATTTAATCATGCAAATATGATGACATAGTATCAGTATTTTGACGAATGAGCAGCTCTTGATATTCCTCATACAATACAAGCAGTTTAATTGCGATCAATGCATATGCAAAACTGTGATAAAGGAAAGGTGGTAATTGGTACAACTTAACTTGGCTTGTGCTGCATGTTTATAACCGTACGACAGTGTTGAGTTTGTAAAGTTATCAATGCTTATTCCACGTGAAGAACGGTCCATACAGCCTCAAGATAAGAATTGTGGCTTATTTGCCACCAAAATTGATGGTCCGTTAAATTCCGACGTAAGCAACTCAAGCACATGCGCCGAGGTTTATCCAAAGAAATATTACAATGTGACTTACAATTAATAAATAGTACCCTAATAATGTTGTCTTTATATGCAAAAGAGGTAAATATAGATAACGTCATTTCCTAATAAGAGATAACGACCACTTCACTGTTCTAAGTAGCATGGTCTCATTTATCAGAAGTATGTGGTATATTATTTTTCAGGATAAGTAAAGGGAAGGGACACTTGTTTTTCTTCCCTCTATCTCATTCTCAATGAATCAATAGCTGAAGTAAATGATGAAATTGAAATAGAAAAAAACCAGCTCATACGTGAAGATTTACGTGTCAGAGGTAAGAAGCGAAAACTATGATGTTATTAAGGTGGTTGCTAAAAAAAATTGACTAAACTGACATTCGCTAAATGATAAGAGCTCTTTCAAGGCAATTGAGTTTAGCTCTGCCCCAGACCCATGCGATATGTTTGCATACTCTTTACAGTTAACATGCCAATAAGATAAATCTGTTTTCAATTAATACCTGTACCTGTCTATTAAAAATAACATTAAAGGGACGGCCCAGTAGTTTTGCACCCTCTTCTTCATCTGAATATTTCGTAAAAATTGTTGTGCTAATTGAGTCTTTCTTCAAGAAATTGATAAAAAGTACAACCGTTTGTTAACAATGCTAAATGACATGATGCTGAATCGTGCACAAATCGATTTTATTTTTGTGTGAATAAGATATTCTTTTTTTGAGTTGACGTAAATTAACATTTACTAGTACTCAAAGTTATCTGAAATTGTGTAAATTGATGCCGTGAGCACTGTAAGCAGGTTATCGATTCCTTCTTTCAATGATCTACGCCTACTATTTTGTTTGTTAAGAGTTATATTGCCTGTACTTATTTGGATAATTATTTTTAAAATGATTGGGTGACGTTTTGAACTCATCAGTACTATTGACAAATCGTTTTTTTTGAAACAGTTTACGTAAGATATTCAAAGTCCAGAATCATCTAATATGAAATTATTTATTAACAAAAGTGGAGTCTTCCATATTTGAAGTGCTTACATTTGTCTAATACACCAAGTATTCTATTAGCATATTCTAAAATGAATGACAAAAACAAGAAAACAAATACAATTAAAAATATGCATGCTTGACAATAAAGGGCCTCTCATGTTACTTCATTGCCTAAACGTGCCCACTAGATTAGATCAAAATTCGACACTAAAAATTTTTTGAAGTACTAAAATAGAATCGTTCACAATCATAATGAATCACCATGTTGACCTCCAATGTTACGTGGTCCAGTGCATTTGTTCGGAATTTAGATTCAATTCGTTGTTTTCAGGGGAAAAAAAGCTGTTAAAAGTCAACCCTCAAGTGTTGCAAAAAGAAAACTTTCATTTTGAATTTATTATAGATGGATCGACAGTTATATCATAATTGACGTTTCTAATGGCTGCGAAACAATATATCTTGTGCTTCTCTCAATTGTCAAATTTTCTAAATTCTGAGTTGGGCAAAAACGTGGTGCAAGTATTAAAGTTGTGAATGAATGTTTTCTTGGACGGCGAAACTTTTATAAACAAAGATAGCAAAAAACGTGGATTGCGCAAAATTGAGAAGAGCAAGTGTAAAAACCAGATGATGAGAATACAAATTAACTTAGATTCTAGTACTCCGATTTGGTAGCGGGAAGATAAACAGCAAAAATAGCATTTTAATGTGTGAGGAGTGCCTAGATTTGTCATCACCATCAGGATAAATGGTACAATAGCTCAATGATCTAACCACGTGAAAGCATATACAGTAAATGTAATCTAAAATTCAAACTGTATAAAAGCATGTCAAGTAGATTTGACGATGCTTACTTTTGGTTGTTTCATACAGAAATCAGGAAAAGGAGAATGGGTTGACACTATTTCTTTTTATTTTTTTATATAAAACAAAAAAAAAGTAGTGGCGGATTTACCATCGGTCCAATCGGGCCCAAATTTATCCATGAGAGTAAAATTATGTTTTTTATCTCGGATATTTAAGGAAATAATGCCTCCGCAACAATAAATGGTACTAATAAGGTTATCAAAACCATATTCTGATTCAATAAAGGATAAAATAATAATGAGAATCTCACATACCATTTGGAAGAGTGTTTATATGACATTATCGTGAAAACTCTTTCCCGTGTATCTTTTGCTGGTATCTGTGCTATTTTTTATGGCGGTTGCTGAAAGTTTCGGCTTTTCTGTTGGTACTCCTTTCCTAATATAGAGTGTTTATTTCCTATATAAAAGCAATGAAATTCTTTTACCCTTTACTTTATTTTTTTCCTACTTTCTTATTTTTTATTTTATTTTAATATATTATTTACCTTTTGTTTGTTTGTTTATTTATCTACAAGCTAATAGTCGTTTTTATAAGATATAATATGAGCTCTGCCATAGTCGATTCATCGCAAGTCAGCAATCTGTCAGATAAATTGTATTCTGTGGATTTTCATTCACCAGCCAAGATTTTTCAGAACAAACATGCTATTCACCAGTTTGAAAACGTTACTCCGGATGTATCGATGCCCGGGACACCTTTGTTAACGCCTCATCATAACAACAATGGATTTGACTTTGGATCAGATTCATCGTCTGCAATAGCAAACTCTCCATCTCTTCCACCAACCGCTGATCATACTCCACCTTCGCTATCTCCACAAAGTAGCGGGGAAGAAGAGGAACCCCGACAAAAGGAGGAGCAAAAGCAAACCATAGATAGTTCAGTTCCATCATCTTCCGGTGAAACTTACAATGAAGACTCCTCTATCAGTAATAGTACATTATCTATCCCGTTAGATCAACGTGATGTACCTACTCCTAGCAGCTCAACATCATTACCTGCACGTCCAACAACACCTTCACAATTCGTTTTCAAGAGACCCCAATATAATAAAGAATACCATCATACTCACTTTCATCACCTTGAAAAGAAAGAGACTATCTTTCATGATCTCAAGAGAATATTTAAGCCATCCAAAGATAAAGCAAGCAAAGATGGCTCTAAATCACGATCACGATCAGGTTCTGTCAAGAGTAAATCCAGTCAAATTTCTTTTGCCAATGAATTTAACAAGAATTTAGAGGAAAAATATGGCAAATGGGGTAAGCTACTTTTTTTGTTTGATCGCCTCGTGAGGTTTAAAAAAAGAATGATATACTAATTCAGTTTTTTTTACAGGCCGATTTGTTGGTAAAGGTGCTGGTGGCTCTGTCCGCTTAATAAGACGTAGCACAGACGGTAAGACGTTTGCTGTTAAGCAATTTAGAAAACGTTCTCCGACCGAACTAGAAAAAGAGTATGTAAAGAAGGTCACTGCTGAATTCTGTATTGGCTCAATATTACATCATCCTAATGTAATTGAGACCCTTGATATTATCCAAGAAGGACACAACTTTTTTGAAATTATGGAGTTTGCCCCCAATGATTTGTTTAATTTAGTCATGAGCGGCAAGATGACGCGCGAGGAGATTAGTTGCTGTTGGCGCCAAATGCTTAACGGAGTTGCCTACTTGCAGAAAATGGGTCTGGCTCATCGTGATCTTAAACTTGACAATATGGTTTTGGATGAACGTGGTATTGTTAAAATCATTGATTTCGGTTGTGCCATTGTCAACAAGTACCCTCACGAAACAAAAGTACACAAGAGTAAAGGAATTTGCGGTTCAGATCCATATATTGCACCTGAACAATTCACTGAACCCGATTACGATGCACGTTTAACTGATCTTTGGTCCTGCGGTATTGTCTTTATTTGCATGTCTATTCGTCGATTCCCTTGGCGTTTGCCACGCCCAGAAAAGGATCAGTCATACAAGAATTTTGTTACACCTTCAGCTCAAGGCGCCGAGAAACTTTTCAAAATGCTACCAAGAGAATCAAGAAACATTATTAAGCGTATCTTAACCCCCGACCCTGCTGAGCGTTGTTCCTTGGAAGACGTATTGGAAGATGAATGGGTAAAGGGTATTCCAATGTGCCAACCCGACCACCCAGAAAAGGAACATGCTCACCATCTCTTAGTCGAGCCCAGCCCCAAAGTTAAAGAGTCCTGCAACATTATTGTCTTGGACAATGCTCCTTCAGCATCTGACGATTCTGATGCCACCACAGAGAGCAAAAAGAAGAAAGCTGGTCGCTCAATAATTCACAAACATTAAGAATAACAACATTCATTCAACATTATTTATCACAGTTACCCCCACCCTTCCATATCATCAACTTGTACACACAGTCCGCTTTTTATGCATGTCATCTTTGTAATATAATAATGCACCGTCAAATTTATTTATGCATATTTTAGAAAATAAAGTGCCTGTTTTAATTTTTTTTAATAACAATATCATATTTTAATCCCTTGCGTTACGCGCTTCAATCAGCTGTTTAACAGCATCTAAAGTTGGTGAGCCCAAAGCGGCTTTTCCTTTTTCCCAGTCAACTACAATTGGACAACGAAGCATATTCGGATTCTGCTTTAATAAATTAAAGGCGTCTCTGGGGTCGGTGATACCATTTTCTGAGGCTGCTTCGGGTAAAATCATGTCTTTCCAAGGTGTTTTGCTATTCAGAAAACTCGCTACTTGTTGCAACTGTGTATCTGTAGTTGTATGGTTGTTTTCATCAACAACATCGATACGATACACTTCTTCGCCGTTGGACTTTTTTTGCTTATTTTGTAATAGTTGTAAAGCTTGGCGTGATCTCTCTAATCTTGCATTGTGAAAAAGCGTAAGAATGGGTAGAGTGCGGGGTGGACGGAAGGACATTTTCAAGCAAAGTTAAAAATATATGTGAATATAAATATGCGAGTTCAAAAAAGAGGGTGGCATTTATTTGTTTAATAAAGTTCACATAAAACACAATGACGAAAGCTGATTTTAATGTTTTTTGACTGCTATATTTTCACTGCATATTTTTTTTTCATGTTGCACTTATTCGTGGGAAAAAATTTTACCTTCTTCCACCGAATTCAGTTACTCTGATGATGATGGAGTCCCATTGCTAAAAATCACACTTGACAGACCGTTTATTTATTTACTGAAAAATACCACAAGGTGTCAAGATAGTCCGTTCTTCATTGTTAACTCAGAAAATGAAAACCATTTGATCAGATAAAAAAGAGCAATGAGCGAATATTGGATATTTTAGCGCATTTGCGGGGTTATCGAAACTTTATTTGACAACGTTTATGATTACACTTTTCCCGAGTTTTTCCCTGAGAAGAATATTTTTTTCAACGTCGTTAATTCACGAGCATCCAAGATAGATTAAAGGAACAAAAAGAAGATTAAAAGAAGCAAACCCTGGATTCGACAAGTATTTATTTTATACATAAAGGAATGACCAAGCTTGGCTGATTATGAGAGTTTCAATCTCCTCAAATATGAATGTGATAACGTGCCAGGTTCTGATGAGTAGTACAGTCCTGGGTTTTGGATCGAGGTCCAGTAGATCCGCATTTGCTGTTCCTCGGGATGATTTGTTTTTTTAGCTATTCAAAAAAAGAAAAAAGAATCAAAATCCCACTTAAAGTAGATTAAAATAACTCAAGAAATGCCTCTTTAAGATGAAATAGGGGCAAAATGTTGATTTGTAGTAGTTGCATTGAGAGATAACCCGCGGAATATAACAAGGTGCAGTTTGTAAATAGATTTTCCAATTGGATACAAAAGAATACTATGCACTGAAGTAATTTTTGTCTTCAGCAACAATCCTATCAAAAAAATACAAGTTCAATAATTGCGTAGTACAATAGCACCATCTTGAGCTTCCATCCCAGGGACTTGTGTTCGGTCTGTAGGAAATCTAAAACCAAAAACATGGAAACATGGAGCGCTATCTAAGACTAGAATTCAACTGGACGATTATCGGTGAGTTTATCAAAATGATAGTTGAATTTGATTGACTGAAAACTGATAATGAAATTACACAAGGATTTAAGTTTGTCATTTGAAAGATGTTGGCTCTTACAGTTGCAAAATCACGGCATTGTCTTTTCATTTATTTCAGTATGCTTTCCCAATAGACTAATTTCAACATAGTCAGGTTTACTCCTAATCTATATGGTATTTATAAAAAAAAGCCTCCAATTGAAAGTTGTCTTTGATGGTATGATCTGTGTCAAATGATTGATCAACTTATTTTCTAATAAAATATATATATATTTACTATATAAATAAATCCATGTAGTCGATGATAGCACAAAAAGGCCTGAAGTGTAAGATAAGATCCCACATTCATGCGCATTGAGTCGTAAGATTCATAATTAAATCCAGCCAACCCATATTTGGCCGTATGAAAGATCTATCAGGAATGATAAGAAAAGCAAAAGCACTTCAATGGTAGGGATGTTCTCCTTCTGAAATATCTCATTTGATTAACAAATACGCGCGTATATTGCTGCTGGCTCTTTTGTATTTGCATAATTTTATACAGATTCACGTGTTGATTCATCGATAGCAACTTAATTACTTGAAAAACATTTTGAATCGTATAAGTTTATATTTAGTTGAAGGGGTTGAAAAGAAGGAGGTGAATAGATAAAGATTTTTTTAAAAAAAAAATGATAAGAGATCGGATCTAATTGGCTGCCTCTTTCCTCCGATGTAAAATTTAGCTGTAAGATATCACTATCAATAACCAATCATAGAAAAGCGTGACCTTGCTGATAAAAGTAGATAAATAACGAAATTTTTAATGAATAAAAAAAATCCTTTTCCTCTTCTTTTCCTCTTTTCAGTTCTTCTCTTCTTCTTATTAAAAGTGTACTTTAGAGTATATTAAATTCGACACAACTTGATAAAACAATAAAACAATTAAACTACTGTATCTGGATTTGAAATGACCGTTAAGTCTCCCTTCTATAACATACCTTCGACCTCCACCAGCGTGGATGCATGCCACAAATGCCCGTTAATACAACCGGAAACCCAAGTGTCTACTGCCAAGTCAAAGACAACTGTATTGAACGTCAATGAAGTCCAGCAAAATGAATCTGGCATCGATCATTCGCAAGTTTCAGCCCCTTCCACCAATAACTTTTCACCAGTTGTTGAGCCGAGCAACTCCAGTGTTGCGAAATCGGACATTGGAAGTGCGGCTGTTACCTCGTGCTCGAATTGTGGTACCACCACCACACCTTTGTGGAGACGATCTCCCCTTGGCGAAACTATTTGCAACGCCTGTGGCCTTTACTATAAAGCCCGTAACACCACTCGCCCACCTTGGCTCAAGAGAAATGCTTTAAAGCGCCCCAAGCAAATCAACCCTATTGCTCTTGCTCCTCGTATCTCTCCAGCCCCTCTCTTGGCCCCTGCGCCTCTTGCACCAGCTCCTCCACCACCAATAGCCATAGCTATTCAACAAAAAGAAGAAATCAATAACAGATCAGTTGAAATCACACCTCCCAGCACACCTCCCGCTTCAGAAGATGGTGGCGCACTTGTTTGTGCAAACTGCCATACAACAACAACACCATTGTGGAGACGTGATGAACTTGGTCAACCTATTTGTAATGCTTGTGGACTGTATTTCAAACTTCATAGTGTTCATCGACCTATTACGATGAAAAGATCCACAATCAAGCGCCGCAAAAGAGTCACTGCAGCTACTTTAGTCACTCGTTCCGTAGTTCACCGTCCAATTTCCCCTCCAGTTGAGGAAGTGAATGATCAAATCACACGTGGCTCCAAGCGTAGAATCGAACAAACCTCTGAAAGACCTGCTAAACGTGTTGAACATTTACGACCACTTCTTCCTTCGCCCTCCAATGTCGATCAGTCCAGTGCACGCTCGTCACCTGATCCGATCGAACCCGAAGTGTTTCACCAACCCTATCTTCCTTCTCCACCAATGAAGCCCACCAAGAACACGTCCAATATTGCATGTTTGTTGAACCCTGAAGTAGATCGTAGCGAAAGGGCACTTCCAAGTTTACCTTCCCCTCCACTTCTCGCTCAGGATATGCCCAACTCTCCTAAACAAAAGTCCATCGCCTCACCAAGCGTTGCTGTGCTTGCTTCAACTGTTTCAGCTTTGTTTAATCCTATTGTTGCCGATCACCAGCGTACTCACAAGGTACTCGAAGCTCACCGCAATGAGCTGAAGCGCGAAGTCAATAATCTAACTTCTCTGTTGAGCCGCACCACTGCGATGCTCCAGAACATTGATCAAGTTATGGCGGTTTCTAGCAGCCCTCATTGTAAATGGGACTAGTTATTTCATTATTATCATTATTTACAATAAAATACATGTTTTTTACGTTATACTTTTATGTTGAGAAAATATAATAAATAAAACAATATTGTTCACATCATGCAATAAACAATAAAGATAATGGCATGTGAAACCACGTGAATCAACGAAAACGACATTTTGGTAGAATTAAAAATCGTTAGTATGTACATGAAAGTCTCTTTTTTTTACTTGAAAGAAGAAAAAATATGTTGCAAAATGCTAATATATGGATGAGTAATGAGCATTAGTTTATCTTAGTCATTGATAGAAAAGACAGGATTGATTATTAGTGGTGTTAATATTGATTTTTCTCAGAGGAATTTGAATTTGGATTAATTTCACTCCTGATGTGGTTATTATTTTTCTTTTTGTTAAGCTCATCTCTTTTTTATTGGAGTACAAACCCGGCTTTCGATGACTCCACAAAAAGTCAAAAAGAGCCTACAGCAGTCCCTCTCTTAAGTTCATTTAGCATTTGTAAAAACAATTACATTTTGGCATTTCTTCAATTACTATTTATATTTTGTGATTTTTTTTCTCTTTCTCTTTTCTTTCTCCTTTTTTTTGATAATATATCACAAATATTTTTTTATATCTTATTCCGTTGACACTTAATCAATAACAATTAGTTTAAAAACAACTAATATAGAAAAAGAAAAAAAAACGTTGGCAGACGTAGGTAGCTATAGAGGCCATGTTCTTATCATATTTTTACTGATAAAGGTTTCTCTAGTTTACATCTGCTAAAAAGACTATATATTATCTAAAATGGAAGCCCCAGGGTATGACCCATCAGTTTCAACTCACAAAGCGTCTAGTATTTCTAGTACAAGTACTGCAAGCACTTGGGATTATCCACTGTCAAACTTTTCAGGAAATGAAGAAACATTAGATGAATCTATCATTCAAAACGCTTCTGGTTTTGAAGGTAGTCATTAATAAAAGTTGATGCAAAGTAGAAAAAGAAAAAAACTTTAGCTTCTTAAAATAGATAAAAACAAACATATAGACTAGATGTTCACGTACTTTTTTTTTTAGATTATCAATTTGGCTCAGTTATCGAAAGGATTTCTTTTCCCGAATTAGAAATGACTAATGACCATTCGTTGTCAAAGGGAAAGCAACAAAATAGTAGTAATTATGTATCCTCCGAAAGAGAAGAGAAATTCATTGCCAAATTCATTGCATCATCAACAACGGTTGAAGAGAATGGCCTTCCAGAATTAGTTTCTCCGCTTACCTCCTCTTCTGCAGCGTATTATATCCAAGATACAAAACAAGTAATTATCATTTTACATAAAACATGTATGAATTGTCTCAATTAATATTCTCTCATTCTATTTCTATCAATGTTATCCAACTTGGTTTACCGCTTTATTTATGATGTGTTTTTAAAAATAGCAAAGTGGAAATCATGAAGCGAGAATACCCGAAAAAGAACGAGACAATCACGAGGCTGAAAATGTATTCAATGTTGAAAATGGTTCAATCAATAAGACTGATTTATTCTCTCATACTTCGCCATGTGTTGATCCAATAGTCGATGACAGCAAAGATATATCAACGAATAGCCGAAAAAAAAGAAGCGCCTGTGCCATTTCAAAGCACTCTGAGAGACCAATTCACCTTAAATCAGCTACAACAGAGGTAATATCAAGAAGTCAACCGGAAACGTTGTCAAACTCAAAGCGTTCAAAACCTAACAAAGATGGATTGACTGACGATGAAAAAAGAGCAAACCATATTGTTTCCGAGCAAAAAAGACGAAATGCAATCCGTACTGGCTTCAAAGACTTGACAGAGATAGTGCCAACCTTGAAGAATATCAACAACTCGAAAAGCACCATTTTGTTCAAAGCTGTTGAATACATAAAGCATCTTGATAAACGAAACCGTGGTCTTAAAGAAAAAATATCCTCTCTTCGTGTCCGGATGGATGTAGAAGAAAGATATCGCTCTTCGTCTTCAAGAGGTCTCAACAGATTCAATTCAAACTCGACCGAAAATCATGCTGCAAGAGACAGTTATTCTAATCAAAATAATTATGGCGCATCCAATAGTAATCCCCTTCACCATCTCCCAGCCCATACTGTATCCGCATTAATTGCCCATAAAAATCAGCAAAGACAGCTTGAACTTTTACAAGAGCAACTGCGTGTCCAGCAACAACTACTTGCCAAACATAATATTATTCCTGACATGCCAGCTACTACTCTACATGACAGTAGTATCAGCAATAATAGCAATAATAATGTATCGTTGGGATCCCACACATCGTTGAATTCCCATATGAGACCACATTTTGTTTATGCTTACCATCAGCAACAACAACTACAGCAGCAGCAGCAGCATCGGCCCACACAATACAATAGTATTTCAATACCTAGTGCCCATAACGATGACGACAATGAGAGCCAACATAGTATGATGAAGAGCAAATTTATTCAATCTAATACGGCCGCATTGATTGTTCCACAGGACGAATACGATGGTCCTTGGCGTCCATCGGATATTACAGAGATATCTAATCAAAGGAACTCCCACACTATGTAGCACACACCTTTCACCCGTTATATTCCTTCTTCAAAAAGAAGAATAAAACTCCCCCTATGCCTCCATTCATTCTTTTTCTATCATCATTCTACGCCTTTTCTTCTCTTGATATAGCATCTATAATGCTCTATTTGTGATTCACATGCTTTATTTTTGTTTTATTTTCTCAATAAAAACGTTTGTTTTATTAGTAAACCTTATTTCCTTAACCCTACATTTAGATTTGGATCATTGAATATAGTTGAGTAAGATTTCATTTTACAGGGATATCTTTATTTTGAAGACACTTTTTTAATCCTTTAGTAAACATGATCTATCCTTTTTTTTTCCTATCTGGCTATAAAAATTTGATTTGGCTGATAGGGTTTAGTTTATTGCATCATTCTATGGCATCAAAATGGTATTTAAAATAAAGTGGATGAAGCATTTGACTATTTTTATTAACCATGCATCTTGGTGAAGTTTTTGGTCAATATAAGCAGTTCCTTTATAAACAAAACGCCCAAAATTATAAAAGCAATCCAGGAACAACGCCAGTAATATAAGAATTCTTTTTTATGCTTCGAAAAACTTGATTTGTAAGTTGGCTGCATTTTGTATTTTCCAAACCGAGTAGCATTCATGAATATATCAGTGCAGCTAAAGAGATCGCGAATACAAAAATTTCCATATTTTTAGCGTAATTATTACCCCAGTTAATTTTGTATGTCTGTCTAATATCATTGGGGTTTTAATATGAAAGCCATTGCTGAGAAAAAAGTTTCCATTTGAAGCATCAGGACAAACTTGTTTTTTTTATGTAAAAGAAGAGTTATGCTTTTTAGCATAGTAGAAATGATATATGTATTCATGGGAATTATAGTATTGCTAAGTCCTCTTCATGCGTATTCTAGACTATTAAACAAATAAATAAATAAAATCACCCCATACCTCATAGAAGGTTTTTTAATATAACATTGCCTTTTAAATTATAGGCAAATGAAGAAAAAAAAGGTCTAGATGATTACATTTATCGCTTGGCCTCAAGGTCTCTTCTTTTGAAAAAAGAGGAAAGAAATAGTTCATTTACCATTAAAGAATAAGTGGCTATCATACTTTTTTTTGTTGCAATACGTAAAGAAGGTTACGTCAATACCCAAGTAGTGCGCATGTTATTACAATTTAAAAAAAGCCAGCAATGGTATCTGCTAAGATACTTTCATGTGAATTCATAAACACTTTAACACCATTGAATATAAACACATTTCCTTTTTTATATAACTAGTTTGCATGATTTGTGTGATGGTAAATATTTATCTTGTTTGACTGTTTATTATTAAAGAAGAGCCGGGAATAAAGAGTAAATGATTGCAAATGTTAAAAATATTTATAATATTTATTATGTGCGATTCATATATATTCTTTTTTTAAAAGAAAAACTAAGAGTACTTAGTTATAATAACATTTGATTTGGTGTTTTTTTAAGCAAGGAGGGTTAAGGGGGAGTTTTTTTTTTTTGCTAGATTGGGTTTTAAGATGGCTTAATGGACCTTTTTGAGGATAATATAAGGTGAGCTTGATGAGCCTTCATGGATAACATAGTAGCTTACACCCTTTATGAAAGAAAGTATTAGGTTATCGCTTTCTCAATGAGTTATAAGAATATACTACTTACTCTGAACATTTCAACCTTCTCAGACATCACTCGATCACTAGTGTTTAATTGGTGTTGAGCATCACTTGTTCCAAGGTAGCCGTTGGCTAAACCGTTAGGGGTACCGTTGACGGGTCTACCATTGGTACAGCCGGCCCACGAACTGGTGACGCGATTTGAGGATTTGTCTAGCATTTACTGATTAGAAAAGGCTTTCATATAATAGGAATATGTAAGATACTTACAATTAGTAGAATTGCACATTTTTAAAAATCTGTTTGAAATGGAAAGAGAAAGAGAGAAAGAGAGGGAAGAAAAAGTTGACCTTTTATACTCTTTGATGCTCAAAACAAACTAAGTTGCTTTTGTATGTAAGTAAAAAGACAGGATTAATTACTCTTGTTGCTTATCTCTTTAGCGACTTGTAAAGAAATGTGCACTATTATCTTATATTATGATTCTCGGGAATCGCCTTTTCTGGAGCTATACAAAACAACCTATTATAACCACCTCACGTAGATTGCTTCACTTAACATTGAGTGTAAAGCATTACTTCGAGCACTCATACTCTGTGATGAATTGTATGCATACGAGTAAGTCTAGAACCCAGCTCTACCTCCATGATCATTTTTGTGCAATTTTATCGTCTGTACTGGATGGGTTTTTATAAAAAGAGACCATTTCTATATGAGACTGATGTTTTTCTACTCACTATAAGTGAATCATCGTGGGTAAAGCAAACAAATGGCTTGATCATGCACAACCACTTTTTAGAATAAGATATATACACTCAAACCCTCTTTTGAGAAGCCATTATCTCTAGTCTCACTCATTATGATAATTTAATTCTTTACCAACACGCATTTATTACTTTTATTTACAATAACGATCCGCCTTTACTTTCTCTCTTCGATCTAGCAATGTTTCAGCAAGATGACCCTCTGTTCTTGCCTTTTTCAATTCACGGCCATCTGCCTTTGTTTGAACTACTTTGCCTCCGCCCCATGACTGGAACTTCTTACTATAAGCATTGCATTGTATTGTTATTAGCATTTAGTAAGCAAAATATAGATGGTATTCGTATACATTACACTTGATCAAGCTCAACTTCCCCAGAATTGCCACTCTTCTTTTTGGTCTTTGGCTTATACTTGAATCTCGCTTGACAGTAGAGTCTAAATGTTTCACAAAAGCCCACTTCATCAGAATCTGCACGCACCCGGATGCCTATTTTTCTAAGCCTTAGTCATATCTCCGTTTTCAGATGTAGATATATTCCATACCTCCTCCTGCAACTTCATCAATCATCATAAACTTATTATGGACACTTTGAAATGCCACGCCCGCATCTGTCAATGCAGGTCTCCACTCTTCTTGTCCGCCAATAGCCTCGCTGTTGCATTCGACTACACCAAATTTATCGCTGCTCAGATATTTTCCGTTTGCCGACTTGAGTGTGAAGGCATCGGTCGAGCCAACAATGCGCGAACCAACAAACACTTGCTGCATGATGATTGGTTCAGGGTTGCTGTCGTATAGATTGGGTAAGGGATAAGCCATAAATCGATCATCTTCGTCAACAGTCAAGCAAACAGGTGGCTCACTGGGATGCGTTATAAACAAAGGCCCAATGAGATCCTCCAAGCTGTCTACGCGTACCCATACTACAGTTGTGTTATTAATTGTGCTTGGCTTATATACATATTCAAACAATAGAAACCTTGGTCTCCAGCTGAGGCACGCTCGCGATCTTCTTTTTCAACAGAGCAGTGCTTTCTTTTCTTCTTTCTATAAATAGAGAGAGTTAAGCATGTGTTTATCTATCTGCTAATATATATCAGCGCCTTACTTTTTATCTTTGTCACCTTTAAAGGATAGTTTACTTGGCTTTCCTGACATTATGTATGGCTAAAGTGAAAAACAAAACAAAATAAACAAAAAATATTTATAAAGATATGCGGGCCGTCAGCTTATGGCTCGATCACGTGCTTTAGCAGTATCGCTTTTTGACATTGATGTGCAGGTTCAATGGTGCGGTAACATTTGAACCAGTATTAATGACACCTTGTCTGTGAATGGAATCATTTGAAAGCGTCCAAGTGTATTTTTTCACTTAATTTTGTTAGCAAATAAACAAAATGAAAAGGGTTAGTTGATTGGATGAAATATATCGACATTTGTAACTTACAAAACATGCTTAAGAATACATGCTGCTCGGCCAAGGAAAAGCTCATTCCAATGCACTGACGAAGACCATGGCTGAAAGGAAGCCACTTGTAGCCACCTTCTTCAGGCTTGTGGGATTCTTCACCCTCTGGCGCAAAACGATCTGGATTAAATTCACTTGGGTTCTCCCAGATATTAGGGCTGTGATGAATGTCGTACATGCCAAAAGAAACCGATGTGCCCTTTGGGACAAAATAGCCACCAATCACGCTATCATCGACAGAGATACGAGGAGAACCTGATAAAATGACACAATTGATTCTTATGGTCTGTTTTTTTTTCTTGTATCAGTAAAATGAATGCGGGAAAGGAAGGTTCTACTCTTCACCTCTTTGATGATTTGGTTTAGATACTTCATTTTTTTGATTTGTTCAGTTGTTGGATAAACATCTTAATCATTATCACCCAAAATTTTCAATATTTCCTTTCTAGCTTTTTCCCGAATATTCAACTGAGTAGAAAGGTAATAAAGCACATATCCCAATGAACCGGCCGTTGTGTCGTGACTGGCAACAAAAAAGATAAGGGGATTTTTCTGTTTGAATTCATCAGTCTAGCATTGTGCTATTTATTACTAAAACTTACTTGAATATCTCCATTTGTCATGATATATCCTTCACTAGACTCGGTCTCAAGCATCAGGGTTAATACATCTTTCTCGTGATCTTCAACCATATCATAAAATCCATACTTGATCTTGTCCTTCTTTTCAACAATGATGCTTCCAAGCATTTTATTGAACTTTTCAAGTTCTTGATGAAGTCTTTGCCGTTCAGGGAATAACCATAAAAATCGCTCGTCCAATGAATGGAGTGAATCTCGGACACCTTTATTAATATCATTATAAATTTTTGTCCATTCATTTTCTTTTCCTTTTGATATTGCTTCGAAATCAAAATCTATGGTATGATTCTTTTAGTGGTGTTTGGAGTAGAACTCTATTTTTTTTGTTTACCAAAACCGGTTTTTCCTATAATGTCAAGTGTTAAACCATCCATCAAATGGTTAATTTGAATAATGTGAGTTTGGTTTCTCTCGATTGCCTCAAAAACAGCGATTTTTTTTCCGCCAAAAATCTTAACAGACATTGATTTATGAAATGCCGGACTGACAATCTATTTGTCCGCTGTTAGATCATATTTACATTCCTTTTAGTAATAATTACTCTTCTATGATTCTTCCAAATATATACATTAGAAAAAACAACATTCGGATAACCCAAGAACTTGTTATAAAGTGCTTGATGTTGATCATCGGAAGCAGAGTTTACTCTTTGGTATAAATCTATAGCAAATGGATTAATACAGAGATTCATCTCAAGACAGGTCTTCAAGTACCTTTATTTGAATAAATTTGCTATGCAAAAAGAGGAGAAACAGCAAACACGGTCCATTCAGTTCTATGAGGACGTTACATTGTGTATATATACCAGCAACTTTATTTGCTTTTTACGTATATATATATATATTTTACCAAACAAACCGGTGGGTAGTTTTCTTTTTCTCAAAGCTTCATTGTAATATATAGACTCTTTGCAGTGACATCTTTTGAAAATATCACTTTTATAAAATCCCAATATCTCCAGGCTGGGATATGTCGAAGCTGTGTAGGTAGTCTAATTACAGTTGTATAAAGCTTATAAAACATAACCAGGGCAATAGCAGATCCGATACTTAATGCACGGTTCTTCAAAACAATTGTCTTGACATTGTTGGCTATTTTTTCGAGATGATCAAGCTGAATTTGGTTTGTCATTTTCTTTATTTCATCTAATTGTATCATTATTGATAATAAAGATGAAGAAAAAGGGAGAGAAAATGAAAGAAGATTTTTTTTGATTTGTTACCTGAAAAAAATTCATTATCCGTGATTGAAGTGATATGAATTTCTTTATTATACAACTATTATATTGGTTACTACCAGATCCAAGCTTCCTGATTACAAACTGAGCATAATGCAAATGTATAAAAACTGTAAATAATCCAACTTTGATTGAAATAAGCTGTTTGAAGAAACGTAACACTAATTTATTGAGGTTTAAAAAACTGTTTATTTCAAAAACTTGAAATGTAACACGTCAAAGGTTTCCAAAATGGTAAATTGATATGTGTATTAGCAAAACATGGTTTATTACATCGCCTTACTGTACTAACATTATGATTGGAGTAGGATAACCAATATTATGATGACCTCAAGATATCAAAACTCATCCATGTATTGGACAAGTTAAAGCGTCACAAATTTCACTACTACGCCAACTTTGCTTGAAGTAATAAAAATCAGCAATTTCTTCACTACGAGCACTTCCATAAATTGACTTCGCAAAACTATTGTAACAAGTATTGTGATAATTGCCGGAATTACCCGTACTGTTCTTATAAGTATTGAGAGGAGAAATAGAACCAGGCTTTCTTTTTTCTGAATGTCGATCATGAAAAGTGGCTCAGAACATTTCGAGTTTATTTAATAAGGATAATCGCGTGTGTAAAAATTTTGATGATATCATATCAAGCAGTTTGTTTTACTTTGTTGACATGTTAACTGAACGACAAATAGTTGAAGCCGTTGTGTGAAATAAGTTGTCAAAGAAGAATGAATAAATTAGCTTAATTAATACCGCCTACATTCTTTATAATCCTTATTAATGGAAATATTATCTTATATCAGAAGTACAATCCTAATCAACCACTGTTGAATGAAAAAATGTCTTTTTAAGAAAAAAGGAGCAACGAAAAGCGGTGTCATGCGTAAACAATGGTAAATGCGGCAATCTGCATAATATGTGATTCACAAGGCTTTTTTATCTAAAAAA
>VCJJ01002427.1:351-39201 GCA_024139415.1 Backusella tarrabulga | reverse complement strand
CTTCTTTTTTTTTTTTTTCAAACAAGACGAAACCTTGCTTTCTTTAAAAAGAGGTGCATTCTAAAGAGCCGGATTTCTCTGATTTTAAAATGTTACACATACCATCCTCCACAACTGAGATTAGTAATGCGTTAAATAGAGAGGAATCAAGAAAACATACATAAAGTCAACACAGTTAAAAATAACTAATTTGGTAAAATATTAATTTCTTTTTTTTTATGGTCACGCAAAATGACATAGCTCCTTGGATATATTTGTGTTCATTCCTTCCCACAAAAACATAACAATGAAAAAAAAATGACGGAGAGCATGAGAGATATAAAATTAAAGCTAATTAAATAAGATTTACATAGTAATCTTTTCTGTTTTTAACTACAGATTCTTGTGTCAAAGAAAGAAAAATTAAGTTCATATATGATATATCAGAAAGAACAAAAGAAAAACATGGGAATTGCTATAATTAACAAACTGAACGAAATCCTTAAAAGACAAAAACATATGATCATCTATTGTATACATACACATATGAAAAATATACCCTTCTCTCTCATTCTTTTCCTACGTTCACTTATAGATAACTGATTATCAATATCATTTCTTCGCTTATTCTTATATCCACTTACAAAAAGAATACAAAAATGTGGGGAAAAAGTGGGCAAATAGAAAGAAAGTACATTACTTATGCGGGAAATAAAATAGATAACCCGGCTCACTCCGTTACCCAAAACCAACTTACCTTTTGTGACATAAAAAAAAAACCTTTTTTATTTTGCATGACCCTGTGAAAGATTTGAAGGATAATGAAGTATGTGTAATACTTATTTGTCATGGCTTCCAATTGATTTCTTATTTCAATTTCCGTTTCGTAATATTCTATATAAATACCTCCCAATAATTCACTTTCGTTTTCCATTTTCTTCTTCTTTTTTTTTCAAAAAAAAAATTCCATAACCTTAAACATGCCTGGTAAGATCGTTGTAAAGAACCCCGTCGTTGACCTTGATGGTGATGAAATGACCAGAATTATCTGGCAATTCATCAAGGAGAAGCTCATCCTTCCTTATCTCGATTTGGACATCAAGTATTATGATCTTAGTGTCGAGAACCGTGATGCTGTAAGTACACGCAAAATAGGACACGTCCCCGTATACCTATTAAAACACCCTCCTATAGACTGACGATCAAGTTACTATTGATGCCGCTGAGGCCATCAAGAAATACAATGTTGGTATCAAGTGTGCTACTATCACTCCTGATGAGGCTCGTGTTGAAGGTAAATGACGAGTTTGAATTCATAATGGGGCGGGTGAAAAAGAGGAGGAGTGAGAGAAAAAGATGGTTTATTGAGCAACTTAATAACGTCATGCATATCTTTTTTGATGCTTTCAGAATTCAAGCTCAAGAAGATGTGGAAGTCTCCTAACGGTACAATCCGTAACATTTTAAACGGTACCGTCTTCCGTGAACCCATCATTGCCAAGAATATTCCTAAGCTTGTTCCTGGATGGACCAACCCTATCATTGTTGGTAGACATGCTTTCGGTGATCAGGTAATAAAATATATACTCAACTAGAAAAAAAATGGCTAAATACATTCCTATCCAACATTAGTACCGTGCCACTGACTTTGTTGCACCTGGTCCTGGTAAGTTTGAAATGACCTATACTCCTGCCGACGGCTCTGAGCCCAAAAAGTTCGAGGTCTTCAACTTTGAAAAGTCTGGCGGTGTAGGTATGGCCATGTATAACACCGACGAGTCCATTGAAGGATTCGCCCATGCTTGTTTCCGTGTTGCCATCGAGCGCAGGATGCCCCTCTACTTGAGTACCAAGAACACCATTCTTAAGGCTTATGATGGTCGCTTCAAGGACATCTTTGAGGAAATCTACCAAAAGGATTACAAGCCCCAATTCGATGCTGCTGGTATCTGGTACGAGCACCGTCTTATTGATGATATGGTTGCCCAGTGTCTCAAGTCAAACGGTAACTTTGTCTGGGCTTGTAAGAACTATGATGGTGATGTTCAGTCCGATATTGTTGCTCAGGGTTATGGTTCCCTCGGTTTGATGACCTCCGTTCTCATCACTCCTGATGGTAAGACTGTTGAAGCTGAGGCTGCTCACGGTACTGTTACCAGACATTACAGAGAACACCAAAAGGTAAAGTGATCCCTTCATTTATTTAGTGTGGCGAATCAGAAAAGGGAAAGATAAAAGGAGAAAAGTCAGAGAGAATTTTAAGCGGTTAGAAGAGAGAGGATAGAGAGAGAGACTGGAGAAAATGTAATTAGATAATCATTATTTCCATTTGGCTAATACAGGTATTTTTTTAAAAAAAAAATAACAGGGCAACAAGACCTCCACCAACCCCATTGCCTCCATTTTTGCCTGGACTCGTGGTCTTGAGCACCGTGCCAAGTTGGATGACAATGCTGATCTTCTCAAGTTCTGTAAGGATTTGGAAAAGGCTTGTATTGAGACCATTGAAGTAGACCAAAAGATGACTAAGGATTTGGCCTTGATTATCCACGGCAAGGCGTAAGTGTTTAACCTTAATTGAACTTTTTTTTTTTTGCATTATTAATCTTTCCTTTTATAGCATGACTTCTCAGCACTACTCTACCACTGAAGAATTCTTGCAGCAAATTGCTGACAAGTTGGCTCAGATCCGTACCCGTTCTTCTCTTTAAATATTCCCCCCACACAAAAAAGCCCCCCTTCTAACAAGTTAGACAACTTTATCACCTTCTCCCAAAATATGTGTATATTCATCCCAAAAAAATAACGAAATAAAATGGCGGAGAATTCAAAACAATAGATAAAAAAGATTAAAAAGATAAGATGATTGGATTCGGTAAACCCCATATTTTATTTCCCAATCCATCGATTTCGTGTAATCCGAACATGTGAAAAAGGCTTTGGGGATCACGGAAATGCCCGTTAAAACGCCTCCAACACCTTGGTGATTTTACCAATCGCGACAGTTTTGCCCTCATCACGCAAAGTGAAACGGCCTAGCTGTGAAAAGTCACCAAACTTCTCGACACAGATCGGGCCACTTATTTCGATCCTCATCACCGCCTTTTGGCCTTGCTTTATAAAGGGGGGCGGCCGCTTCGATTTTCTAACCGTCTTTTTGTCGACTACATGAAGCAGGTTTGTGAGGGAGATGTCCTCAATCACTGAATGGACGTGCAAGAAGGCCGTGTAACCTGCACAGATAATGTTTTTGTGCTCCATCACTGCAAGTTGTGCCTCGAATGCCATAGTCGTCTTGACAGGTGCCTTTTTGTTACATATAACAAAACCTGGCATCACTTCGTCGTCACTGACACCTTTTAATCGCATACGCACGTTGTCCCCGCATTTGGCCTTTTCGAGTTCGTCGTCTGTTTTGGCATAGATAGCGGTGACTTCAACAGAGTGCTATATAGCAATACATTATTCGTCTTTTTTTTTGTCACGTTGAAGACCTATTTCGATATACTTACTTTATTTGGCATAAGATAAAGTCCTTGACCCTTTTTAACATATCCTGCTTCAACCTTTCCTACCACAACTGTTCCCATATCCTTCGATAATAGGTTTAGTGTTTTATTTCTTCCCTGTCCATCTAATACTATACCTTGTATTTTTCCGTAATGGGTATCATCGAAGGAGCATCCAACTTTCTATCACTTGTTTTCATGGAATCCAAATACTCCACCAATGAAGGACGATTCTCATAATACTGTAGCTCTTTACGCTCCTTGATATTTGCACCCGAGAATACTGAAACAGGAATAAAGTGCACATCCCTGTAACCCGTTTGTTTCAAAAAAGGTGTGAGTTTCATGACAATTTCATCATAACGTTCCTGGCTCCACTGTATGGTGTCCATCTTGTTGATAGCGACGACCAATTGGTTGATACCGGATGTCTTTGCCAGTATGGTATGCTCGCGTGTCTGGCCGCCACGTTCAAATCCGGTTTCAAACTCGCCCTTGCGTGCAGAAATAACGAGGACACCAATGTCGGCCTGGGAGGCACCTTGGATCATGTTGGGAACAAAGTTTTTGTGACCTGGAGCATCCAGGATGGTATAACGGCGTTTGTCGGTTTCGAAATAGGCTCTTCCTGTTTCAACAGTTTTACCCTGCTCTTCTTGTAAGTAAAATGTGCGCAAGAGAAAAGAAAATTCTATACATTTGCCTTTTCTTCGCTGTTTGTATCTAATGCCCATGATAAATACCACGATTCTCTACCAGCCTCTCTGGCTTCCTTTTCGTATTTTTCCATTGTGCGTTTATCCACCATGCCTGTTAAGTAAAGTATATTTCCTCCCATGGTTGATTTACCTGCATCTAATGCACAATGTATTTTTAGTGCTTCTAGAAGGATTTTTTTTAAAAGAAAGGCCAATTACCAACGTGACCCATAAACACAACATTGACATGGTCTTTTCCAAACACATCCGTTATTGTTTCCTCATTTATTGATTCTTTAGTTGGCTCCATGTTTTGTTTATTATTTGACGATGGCGCTGTTTTAGAATTCGATTTGATATCAGCATTCACAGAAGAAAATAAAAAATGAGCAATCGTTTCTTTTATGGAAGTGTACGTATAAATACTTTACCGTTGGTCTTTTTTGTACTGGTATCTTTCACTATTTTAGATGAATCTATATCTAGTTGAATATTTTAGTATTCCTCTTTTTCAAAACCATGTGTATCTTACCTTTTGCTGTTGGTGTTGGAACAGGTGTCTCAGGAGCCCCTTGAGTTACTGTTGTTGGATCAAATTTAGAATGTTCTGTACCACTGCTTTTAGTCATAGTCTATATGATGAAAGAAGAAGAAAGTAAAAAAAAGGAGGGAAGGATAAGACAAAGCCCTTTAGTCTCATGTACGTGTTGTGACGGGGTTGACGTATCTCCCATAGTGCAAAATCGCACTACTGGGTTTTTGAGAGAACTAGACTGCTTTTAGCAAAGATATATGAAAAAAAAAAAGATCAAACAAGCTGAATCATCCACTTTTATTTTCAGCAAAAAATAAAATGGTGCCGGTTTCTTCATATTGCGATTTCATTGAAAACAATGAAGTTCTCTTCCGCTATTGTTTTTCTCTTAAATAAAGTGCATATGCACAATTACACTTGGTTTCATTTTAAGTATTTTTTAACTACTTGGACTTGAACCAAATAAACGTAATACACTGCTATGATATAGTTTATCGTCAAAAATCAACGAACTCTATGTAGTCATTATTTAGTTATCATAAAGTGCTTGCGGGTGATATAAGCGAGTAAAATGGCTCTAGTCACGATGTATGCGCTTATTTTAGTGCATTATTTCCTCTTTTTTTTTGAGTGTTAGAATCGTTAAACATAATAAAGTACACATTGGTTTAGTTATTATAGCTATATAAACAAATTCATGATGTATGATATGACTTGATTATAATGAATAGGTCCATAGTAGCACAGAGATATGGCCTGAAATAAAACCAACATGATCCTTAAATGGAAAAGCATTAAGTAAATATGCTATTGACCAATAAGAACTCTATTGTATTGCAAAGCTGTTTATTTAAAGCCTTGGTCCTTCACCTTTGTTTTCAAGGAACGAAAGTTACTCAAATCCGGTAATGTTCCTTTTTTTTATGTGGATTAATGCAAAAAGATTTTGGAACAAGTGGCGGTAGACAATAAAGCCAGAAATTCTGGTTTATTACGTAATACAGCTGCTTTTTTTTAGTTGACCATTTTTCAGTTTTGCTAAAACAAAAATCCGTACCCTTCCAATAGATTATAAAAATGCTGCTATATTGTAAAACATGAAACTATCCTCTTTTGCATGTATCATGTTGTAAATTTATTTTCAAAGATGAGGTACCTCCCTCTTTTTCCTATCGGAGAAAATTACATTATTTGATTGGCACAAGGGGCATTCCTTCCCAGTTTTGGATGCTGAAATACACTCAACACCGTTTTATATATCTCAGGATTCAACTGCTAGTTAAATAAAAAGCCTAATTATTATTCTCATACATCCCCAAGCAAAAACACGGCATAAGAAATACAATTTCCTAAAATGGAGGATCAGTGGATGAATAAATAGCAAAAGCAAGAAGGAAAGAAAAAGTCGAATGGGTTAACATTGACGCGCAGAAAAAGATATGTACATAATACTCTCACCGTGCCCCCTCATCCTCATTTACCTTATTTTCCTTCTTCCCTTTCTTTTTAACCATAAAACAAGGTGTAAGTATGAGTCATAAATGATAGGATAGAGTCATACTTGATGTACTGGAATCTAGATCATTATTATATCTATACAACTCTTGGACATTCTACTTGACGTCGTTGCTGTCATCAAGTCTATTCAGAATAAGAAAAAAAGACGTGTTGTTACATCTCCATCTATTAGGTTCCATCATCTCTTTTCTTATCATTACTATTTATATGTCAATTCAAACAAACGAGTGGGAACCTGCCTATATGCTGTATTAATAATAAATCAGACTGCTGAACTTTCTATTCGTAAAATACAAGTAATCAAAGCGGACATACCGTTTTGGAATAAATTTCTCACGCCTTTTCGAAATAGTAAAAAGCTTATGCTTTCACGTTGCATGAAGGAAGGAGTTGGATCAGAGGACTTAAGAGGTTTCCTTTTTTAGTGCCATGTTCTTATTATTTTCCTTTCTTTTTTACAAAGAAAAGGAAGAATTTATATCAAATACTATTTAAAAAGACACAAGAGGCAGGCTCTTTTATTATGTTTGGTATTATGAATTCAATTTATTATTTTTTCCCAAATTACAAGCTACCTTGTACTCGGTTTATTTTTATTTTCAGAAAAACATTGGATAACTCGGGATAAAGACGGATAATATCATAGGTTTTTTTTTACTATGTTGTTTTCCTTCTTCTCTTTTGCTATGAGAAATTAGACGTTATTGTATAGAAATAAATAGTCTTTAAAACAATACATTCAACTTTTTTTTCTTATCTTGGAAGGGGAGAAACAAAGAGAAACAGTCTTTTTCACTTTAATGTGTCATTGGTTGAAAGTTGATACGTTCGCCCAAAAAGGAAATAACGACTGTATGAAACTATATGATAAACATAAACAAAACGATCAGAGAGAGATTGGTGAGGGAAAAGCAGACAAAAATAAAATCAATCAATCAATAAATAAGTAAATAGAGTCTTTTTATATAACAAATAAATTGTTCCAAGCTTTGTTTTCCATCTAAAAAAAGATTTTTTTTTATAGTTACGCCATCCATTGACGGTGGATGACCCGGAATTAAAAAAAAAAATTAGGGAAACAATATAAAAAGACCTTTTCTTCTTGTTTTTTTTATAAAAAAAAGAATGTCTCAGAGTTCTTCTTCCTCCAAACGCTTAGAACAAGTAAATAAACATTTAAACATGACAAGTAAGTGTCTTCATCATAGCAACGCGCCTTCCTCCAAAGCTGACATTCCCAAAAGACCCCATTTCCATTTTCCAAGAAGTACCTCAGGCTCCACCTGACGTTATTTTCAACCTCACCGCACAATACAAAGCTGATACCGACCCCAACAAGATCAATGTGGGTGTTGGCGCTTTCCGTACCGACGACTTGAAGCCTTATGTTCTCCCCGTTGTTAAGAAGGTAATTCATTCATAAAAAGTGTGTAAGGAAAGAGAAACTAATGAATCATTAGGCCGATACCATTCTTTTCAATAACCAAGATCTTGATCATGAGTATCAACCTATCGCCGGTCAGCCCAGCTATACTCGTGCCGCCGCCAAATTGATCCTGGGTGAGGATAGTCCCGCCATCAAGGAAGGTCGCTTTGCCGCCGTTCAGACCATCTCGGGTACAGGCGCAAACCACACAGGTGCCACCTTCCTTTCTCAGTTTTACAAAAAGAGCAAGGACTGTTATATCTCCAACCCCACATGGGCTAACCATCGCAACATCTTTGCACTTGTTGGTTTCAATGTCAAGGAATACCCCTATTGGGATCCATCCACCCGTGGCTTAAACTACGAGGGCATGTTACAGAGCATGCGCGAGGCCCAGGATGGCTCCATCTTTGTCTTACACCCTTGTGCACACAATCCCACCGGTGTCGACCCCACACAAGAGCAGTGGAAGGGTATTGCAGAGGTTATGCGTCAAAAGGGCCACTTCCCCTTCTTTGATTGCGCCTACCAAGGCTTTGCCTCTGGTGATTTGGACAAGGATGCTTGGGCTGTTCGTTACTTTGTTGAGGAAGGCTTCGAATTGTTTGTGTGCCAATCATTTGCAAAGAACTTTGGTCTTTATGGTAAGCATCTCATCAGTTATGACTCACTGAATGATCAGATAAGCGATAAACTAACACACAAATTCAACCTCAGGTGAACGTGCCGGTAACTTGACAATTGTCTCCAAAAGCGCAGATGAAGCCCAGCGTGTGTTTTCACAATTCGAAAAATTGCAACGCTCTGAAATCTCCAACCCCCCAGCCTACGGCTCCCGCATTGTCGACATTGTGTTGAACGACGCCGCGCTCTACAAGGAATGGAAGGAGAACCTCCATTACATGTCCAACCGTATCATCGACATGAGAAAGGCGCTGTTTAATAAATTGACCGAGTTACAGACCCCAGGCACCTGGAACCACATCACAGATCAGATTGGTATGTTTTCATTTACAGGATTGACTGCACAGCAAGTCACTACACTCAAAGACAAGTATCACATTTACATGACTGATAATGGTCGTATTTCCATGGCGGGTGTATCTACAAAGAATGTTGATTATTTTGCAAAGGCCATTGATGATGTTGTTCGCAATGTATAATAATAGTATATAAAATAAAGTAATAGCATATATTTATATAATCATTTTGTGTGTATTTGACTTACCAAATAAAGACCAAGTGTCGCAGCAGTGTATATTTTGTATTATAAAGCACACATGATGAAACTAAACAAACATATCACATGGTTTTATCAAGCTAAAGAATTCCTTTTTGAAGATCGTTTTATTTCTGAGGCATATTTCCATTGAGCTTTGTGGGTTTTTTTGGGTTTTTTTGATACTCTTTTTGATCTTTTTCTATTTCAATCCATTCAGAATAAGAAGAAAAAAAGTGGAATGATAAAAAAGTGAATGTGAGGATATAATTATATATAATAATAAAATGAGTGTTGTTTGCTATCATGAGAGGGAGAAAAAAAAAGAAAAAGAAAGTGAAATTAGAAACACTATTTTATTGACATTGCCTTTTATTAGTAGTAATAATCGACATGTCATAGCCATGTTCATGATCAAATTGTCTCTTTACACCGGCTGAACAAGCAAGTAGTTCATTGGACTGGGGAGGAGGTGAAAGAACGCCTAATTCGATGCCTGAATCTGTACGAACATATTTTGATGACAATGTGGGTTGCACCGTCTTTTCCTTGAAATCCAGTTCGAGAGGAGGAGAAGGATAGTTGGTATTGCTCAAAGCAGCATTGTTATCAGGTAATTCTTGTGAACAAGGAGGCGAAAGAGGCGACAATGGTGGTGATGATGAAATAGGTTTTGAAATAGTGGTGGCAGCATTTTTCTGACTCATCATTGCAGGACTTTGTTTCATACTCTTTTGAATGTGACCATGTAACTGAGTGTACCACTTATCAAAGGTGGGTTTGCTTACATGAAGTCTGTAATCAATCAAGTTGAGAAAGGCCATTTCAGCAGCATTGACTTGTTGGATGTCCAAGCCCGATATTTTACACCAGGCCTTGTTTTGATAGTTTTTGTCGTGGAGATACTTGGAAGCAACCATGAGGGATGCTAAAAACATGCGTCTACCACAGCACATCAAATCGTCCATGTGGGTTTGGGGTTGTTGTAATTTGGGATTGTAGCGTCTCATCAATTTTGCATAAACTACTTTTTTGACACGAAAAACGTAAAACAAACTGATTTGCACAGTCGAGTAGGTTGCCTTTGATCGTTTTAATATTTCATTGATGAATCCACGGGTGGGCATCACCTTGACTTTGTGTTGTTCCGTAACAAAACGTGGATGCCAGATGGAATCAATGACATTGGCAAAGGTTTCTATATAATATACATAAAAATAATAAGCCCATTTTGTTATTATTATTATTATTATATTCTATATATAGATATTTTATAAAAGAAAAGAGATGGAAAATAAACCCACAACATGTATATATATATAAATAGATAGATATAATAACGAATTTGTTCATTTTCGATTATTGAATCGTCTCTCGTAAAATGTATACATCTTTGTGTGTGTATGCGTATGTGTGTATGTGTGTATGTGTGTATGTGTGTATGTGTGTGGTTGTGTGTATCTCTCTTTTCTTATATACTATATTATCATATCGTGATCAACTTACCAACCAATTTTTCAATCATAAAAGTACGCTCTTGACGAGATGAATCCATAAATTGACGATATGTTTCACATGGACGTTCTTCGTCACTGTTATCAAAAGTCGAAGTAGGACAAGTCGAAGCCGCAGTGTTAGTGGTAGAAAAAGCTGAAGAAGAAATTGAAGAGGGAGAAGAAGAGATAGCTGTTGTTGTATTTGTTGTTGAAGAAGAAGTAAAAATCGTCATTGTTGAAGAAGGTTGTTGCTGTTGATCAACAAGAGATGAAGAAGAGGTGGTTGTTCCAGCAAAGTCTGCAGTTAAAGCAGACGAATGCTGAAAAGCATTCGTTGGGAGTTGTACATTTGTCATTTAATATATAATCCGTTATTTTTTTAAAAAAGTTTTGACCTTTTTTTTTTTTTCTTTTTCTTTTTTTTCGTCGAATATTCAATTGGGTAGAGAATCGTTAAAAGGTTGTTAGAAGAGTTGTTTTTGTTGGAGATTTGTTTGGATACTGGAATAAAAATAAAAATCTACTGGTGAGAGCACATTTGGAAAATAAGCGGGAGAAATAAAAAAGGTGTTGGTTTACTGTAAAGAAGGGTTGTTTAAAAAAGATGGAGTGTTTTAGTTTAAAAAGGGAAAAAATTAAATAAAAAAAATAAAAAAAGAAGCTTGGGTTGTTGTTTTTTTTTTTTTGTTATCGCCTTGTTATCGAGAGAGTATGTTGTTATCAGTTCTTGTAAAAAATAGAGATTTGATTTAAAGTATTCGCTGTTATGTTACTAACTGGGTTTGTTTATTGAAAAATAAAGAAAAAGAAAAAAAAATAAAGAGGAAAAAAGAGCAAAAAAATAAAAAAAAAGAAAATGTTACGCAGTTAAAGGAGGAGAGGGAAAAACAAAGAAACGATTGGTCCTTTGGTTTTTTTATACTCCCTCATCGTGGCTTATATCTTAATCCGCAGCAAAATCAAGCGGATGACGTATAATAAAATACGTCGGAATTCGAAAATATATAACACATGAACGATTTATGGTTACATTTTGCTTTTTAATAATGTAACCCTCAATGGTTGTGTGCGTACAGGACCACACCGGATTATTATTATTATCTTCATCATTATTAATAATGATAGTAAACAAACAAATATGACTCAATAAGAAATAAGCATGAGTTGGTGTTAATAATAACAATAACCATGATTCTACACTATAAATCATGTAGAGTCATTTAGTTGGTATTACTAATACTATTCTTGCAGAACAAAATAACCTCATTCTTTTATAGAGTTCCTCAGAAACCAAAAAAGAATGTTTGTAATAGCGAGTGACACCTGTGCTTTTTTTAGAACTATGATTCTGCTCTTCTAGAATTACTAAATCTCTGACTTTTTTTTGCTCTCATATAAATACGATATGTGATAATGGTTACAGAAACTGTACGCACAGGTAGTCTATTAATATCACAGAAAAAGTTGTATTTTGAGTTTATATGAATTGGCTCAATAGTGGTTTTATATTTTTTTATCAAGATGGAACTCTTACTTCGCCATTGTCACATTTCAATCTTGTCATTTAGTGTTTTGACTTGTAACAAGTTAATCTCTTTTTTTTTTATATTTAAAATAGGCTCACTTTTAATAAAGGGACCCAACTAAATGAGATTTGTCACTGTCTTAATAATAAAGTGATTTTGATAATGCATATAACCGGCCAATATAATCTTATTTCCTTATAAAGAATGAGATATCTACGATTTCTTTTTATAGTTTGACTCCAAAAAAAGGATGTGGAAAGCAAAAGGACTGCGCCAATCTACGTTAAATATAACATCCCCTTTTATATGTTTTGAATATTAAAGTAAACAACTTTTTTCAGATTATCAAAATTCGTTTAGTTTAGTTTATATTTATTAATTAAAATAAAACTGGCGTTTACTTCATGTAGTATAAATAAACATTCTCTTACTTTCGCTCACGCACGACATGTGGTACACACATGCTGGATTACACGAAATGTGACTTTCTTTTCCCTCTCTCTTATTTCAGGAGTAAAAAGCCTTTTGCATAATAAAAGGCGTTTGGTACAAAAAGGATGGGCCAATGAACCAAATAGATTATCAATACAAAACAAGCCATATTATAATTAAAACAAGAAGAGGATATTTGATTAAATCATAATGAAACAATTTTTCAGTTCAACTTGTACAGAACCCAAAGCTCTTTTAGTGTTGTTTAGTCGAGCTATTTGAAAGGTTCATTAGTGCACATCTTTTTTGAGTTTCAGATCATATTTTCTCGTCCTAAAAAATGAGATTATTTATCGATCAGACAGGTAGTAATACTCTTGTTATTTTTGAAATCAAAACAAAACGGGACCATTCAAGCAAAAAAAGTAAAACAAGGCTAGGATGACTGAATATTTTATTAAAAAGGCATATAGCTCATGCCCCCAGATGAGCTACACTATAAATCTATCCATTTTTAAGGTTGAATATATTTAAAAAGAGGGTTTTTGAACACCATGAAAAATACCTGTTCAAAAAGGCCCTCAGTAATAAAAAACCAGGTTTTTTCAAATCATTCTCCTGCTGCGCTAAATCTTATGGCGATTGCCTTTTAGAGTATTTTTAAAACTCCCACTTGTGGTCACACACTCCCATTAAGATACCTGAATCATTTTTCCAACTAAAAAGTATTTTTTTATAGAATTGGATAATGAATGAGAACCCCACGATTAGATATCTTTTGTATTCCCTTGATAACGTCCAAGTGTATCACTTTTGTTCATCATCGAAGCACCAAGAAAAACAAGTCACTTGATTTCTTGGCATTTCGTTTGACAAGTGATAAATATGAATGCGATACTCTCCAAACGGGCACTACTACAAATAGTCAAGGTATTATTATTACTTGTCAAACGAGAGAGAGAGAGAGAGAGAGAGATAAGATCATCTTTTTTTTTCTTCTTTTTCTTTTTTTTTTGTTTTTAATGCAGACTAGTATGAACAATATAATAAATAAGTTTGGAACAAAATATATAATAATATAATAAATAGGAATAGAAGTGGTGTTTGTCTGGCATATTATAAAAAGAATAAGCGACTAAAAAAATTACTGTACAGTGTGGAGAATGCCATATAAAGTATTACTTGATATTTACACTATGATTGGATTGGTAAAAAGTTGCCAACAATGATGGTCTAAAAAGAAGCTTCTTAGTAACTATTTTCATGCACCTTATTATATCTAATAAATATTTTACCGGTCTATATTTACATAATGAAAATGGATAACAATAAGGTTAGCATCGGATTACACAACAACAATCACTATAAAACCTTACATATTAAATTTGTCTCTTCTTACTGTAAAAGAGAAACAACATGATAATGTATTGGTCTGGTTCTTTTGTCGTAATAAGCAAGATGTCAACACTGCTTTTTGTTTAGGATCAAATGCTATGTTTCCATATTTCTATAAAAGAGCATCAATATACAAATCTATTTATACTAGTACTTTTTGTTTTACCTCCCAATAATTCACAATGGAATCTTCCGTCATTATTTCATAAACACACATATGTCCCTAAGTTATACAGGTTACTACCTAATATTTTACCCTTTTTCTTTTTAAAAGCTTACATCACGCAATTTATCCACAGAGACACCAATCATATCAGCAAATTCCTGGTTTCCTTTATAAATCTCACCAGTTCTTCGCCATAAACAAGCAGGTATTGCCATGGCGCTAAAAACACGATCATAATCCAACAGCAACCTTTCAAATGCTTCCTCGACCAGGATCAAATCAATGTCCGTCATAGACTGTGCAACATCACGGAAGGTGGGTCGGAACATGCCCATTACACGGAGGATGCGTTGTCTACTGTCAGATGACATACTAATGAGAAAAATATATATAAGCATACACACACACAACTACTACACAGCTCTTTTTTCATTTACTGTTGGTCCATGTAACGTTGAAGACGTGCATATCCATTGACATAATTATAAGGTTTTAAAAAACCTGCTTGGTATTTTGCATTAATCACTTCGTTGAGTCGATCTTCTAGCTTTCCATCTTTTGGATCTGCTGCGGTGAGGAAAAATCGATCTTTTGCCTCTGTTTTGTTTGACATGTCTTCTATAAATTCACTATTCTATGGCTTTAATAAAAAGAAGAAAGAAAGAGAGACGAGCATTTTACTTTATTATACAAGCTTCACTACCGGTCGGAGCTGCTGCTTCTAATAATGCGTTTGTGTGTGTGAGAAAAATACATGTATAATTTTATTATTTCATATTTTTTACCCCATTTGCCACTGCTTTCACTGCTCTCGCTGGAATTGCTGCTGCTGTTCTTTCTTTTTTCTTGATTTGTCGATTTTTGTTTGGTTGGCTGTTGCTCGTCATGACAGATTATATTACGCTTAATACATCGTTGACACGGTCTTGCTGAAAAAAAAAAAAGTCATTATTTTCGTCATACATCCTCTCCTCTCTTCTCTTACCTTCGTCGCAGGTCATATGAGAACGTCTACAAAACACACATGCTAACTCAAAAGGTTTTATTAAAACAAAATGGAAATAAATAAAACAATAATATGCAATGTACCTAAAGATACTTTTTTTGCTTTCTTTTTCGAGTCTATAGAAATCGTCATGGATGTCATGTATATATTGGAATAAAGAAAACAAAAAAAAGGAGATAGAAAGAGGAGAAAAAGAAAAAAGAAATGAATGAAAAAAATAACAAAGAGAAAGAAAAAAAAACGAAAAAGTTTATGTGTTTCAATTTGACCAAAATAAAGTGTTGCACAAAAGGGAAAAGAATTGGAGTGTCAGATGAACCTGGCTCCACACTCTTTTTTCCTTTATTTAGTGTTTCCTTCTTTTTTAATAAACATAATAAAAACAACCGCATAAATCATATGCATCTTTTCTCTCTCTTACTGTTCTTCTTCTATTGGAACCAAAAGGTATTATATTATAATAGTGTGTAGAAATAAATAGATAAATAAATAAAATGTTGTCAAGTACATATATTATATTTTAAAAAGGCGTACACAAAACCCTCCCTTTCACGAGTGGTTCGTAACGATCCGTCACCTTGACAATAAAAGGAGGGGAAATACAAAAAGCAATGGTCCCTGATGCTTTACTGTCCTCTTCCTCCATCAATTGCGCATCAAATACCTGAACACCCTCCCTGATATCCACTGCGGTGATGGGCACCTCTTGTCCCTTAATGGCGATCCCTACGTCTATCGTATCTTTGACCAATTGACGTAATCGATCACCGTATTTGTTGTCGTCCTTCTTTAGGAATGGATACACCCGCTGCAGTCCTCGGTAAAGGTGATGCCAGCTCTTGTCCACCGCCTTGTTCCAGTTCTGGTCGATATCCGGGTATATGTTGCGTGCCTTGATCACCACCATCGAGAGCTCCTGGCGCAATTGTGTGGAAAAGAGGCAAGTGTTGTATTTCTGATCCTTGACGTCGCTGTTGTTATCAAACCAGGCCTGGATGTCCAGGAAAGCCGCGTTGCAGTCGAGTCCCGGAAACAGGTTTATGTTGAGGTTCTGAACGAGCACATCCATCATAAACTTCTCGGTCAGCATTTGAATGCGATGCGGTGGCAATGGATCCCCGAGCTGGACAATCGCATCACCGAGATTGAGCCAGAGCGTCGCCAATTGCTTGCTGGCCTGCTCCGCGTGTGGCAATAGCTCGGCGGCCAATGCCTGGATGGATTCCTTCAGACGGGTTATCTTGCTGCTGATGGTGTTGCAGTCATCATCTGAGCAGCGCATTGATTTTAAATGCTGCTGGTAGTTTGCCTGTAGTAGCTCCATGTCGTGCGTCCGCTGCTGGATCTTTTCTTGGGTTTTCTGTAATTGGTCTCGCAGTTGGCTGACTTTTGTTTCGTATTGCTGTTTTTGGTCAGTGAGATCTTTTAATACTTGGCGCTGTTGTTTAAGTAGGTGTAAATTGATTGATGTGCTGCTTTTAATTGAAAATGATTTAATACTATCGACCATGGGATATATCTTTTGGCTCTGTTTCTGTTTTTGTCTGCTCAATTCATCATCATTGTTATCATCATCGCTAATATTGTTGTTGTGGACGGGTGGCACGGGTGCTGTTCGACGAGAGGCCAACGAGGCCATTCGCACCGGCGGTTCCTGAATGACCGAAAGGTGATGCGTGCTCGATGCTTGAGATGGCACTCTTGAAAGTGCTGGATCGGACAGCGACATTGCAGAGATGGACGATGTCAGGCTAGACTTTTTAGGCTTCTTTTGAAATAGCTTTGAAAATCGCTCTAGTGATTTCTTTTTTGGTTTCTCTTGTTTAACGATATTCTCAGTCATTTGTCTATTTGTTTGATTTCTATGTACAAGAGAGAATCTATATTATAAAAATAAATAGAAATAAAAATAAAAACAGTAACAATAATAATAGAAAAAGAAAAAAAAAGGGGGCGCAAAAGGGAGGAAAAATGTAAATCACTTTTTCCTTCTCACAAAATATTTTTGGCTCCAATCGTTCTTTTATTTTATTTAAACACCGATTACATTTTCTTTCTTTGACACTTTGACCCTATTTTGTTATTGCAAGCTCAAACTCGTTAATAATAATAATAATGGCTTTCTATTCTATTTTTTGCGTGATAATCAATGCTATTTTATTATTTTGTTGTGAGTGAAATATCAATTGAGACAGATAAACTTTTTTTTCTTTCTTTTCAAATACAAAATTACATCATCATCAAAGTTTAAAAACCAGTTTTGATTTGATTAAAAAAAGTCTAGATTTTTTTTTCTTTTTTGTATTTCAACTTGTCAAAATGATAATGTAAATAATGAAAACACACAATGATGACGGATGAGAAAAAAAATGGTTTGAGGGCATATCTTTTACCAAGATAATTGGTTTTACGTACCAGAAAGACGTCCATCTAGTATATACTAAGGGGCTTTTTTGTCCATAGAGAGAGAAATGTCCACCAAGTCAATTTAACACATCCAAATCAGGAAACTCATAAATATGTAAATATAAAAAAGAGCTTAAAACTGGACTCCACTACCGTTTGCCAAGTTGGACGATCTCTAAAGAAAAAAAAAGATATATAAAATGGAAAAGCGTGTATATCTCCTCTCTCTTTCCCAATGCGTTTCCATAACAAACCTCTTTAATTAATGTTTTATATTAAATATATGTAACCAACGTGCAAGTTATAAATAACATTTCCTTCAATATAAATGAGCATTGTGTCTTTCAAATATAGCAAACGAATTTGATATTTGGAAAGGATATGAATGGTGTTACTTTTCATGTTTTATGGTGTTATCATCTAGTTTTTCTTTGTCAAAAGCAATCCATAGCATATTCTTATAAAAGTTAAAGATAGTGGTCTATCAGGCTTATCAGATTTTTAAATATAAGAAACAAGTGCTCGTTTTCTTCATTATCTCGAGATACACGAGTGCAATGTCTAGTTTAGGCATGTATTTTTATATTATATTATTCATCCTTGTTTCGGGTTAGATTGAATGAGGGTATTCTCAGTCTCTCCCAACACTTGGTTCAATCGCATTGACAATCACTACACTATCAATGCCATTAGAACCAGCGTTATAAATAGTTTATTAAAAGTGTTCAGCGTCATCAGAATCTAGATATACCTCAACATTATTGGTAAAGCAAATTCAGGGGATTGGTAAGTGATGATCACTTTGCAAATCATATCGTTTCCTTTTTTTTGAAAACTCGTAAATAGTGCAATAGTGGGACTTTGCCGTATCATATGTGGAGGGGTGACTGACTCCTTTTTATAGTGCACTTATCCCATCAATAGTGCCAAATTCATTTTTTACGAGTTATTTTATAAAGGAACTATTTTTTTATTGCTCTGATTATATTCCTTAAGATGGAATTAGCGGCTACTGTGAATAATATTTTATTTCTTTTCTAATTCTACGCTCGGCGGTTTCTTTGAGATTGATGGTATTTTTGCAAATATTGCTGCGAGTAAGCTTATGATGCTCCAAACCATAAACCCATAGACTATGTTCCTTATGTTTTCGTAATACATAGTATTGAGAGTCTGCCTAACAGAAATCGTCGGAATATCTTTTATTTTGACATAGTTCCATCCAGCATTGTACGCCATAATTTCCTTATATACATCTGGCTGTGTATTTTGAAGGGTATAGAGACCACTTACAGTCTGAGATTGGAGCAATGATAATACAAAGGCGGCGGAGGTAGTTGATCCACAACGGTTACAACATCGGGCAAGGCTAGTAGAAGTAGCAACCAAGTCTGGATTCTTTTTTTCCATCACTATTTGATAGCAAAGGGCAGAGGATACACTGAGTAATGCTACGCCAATTTCATAAATTGTTATTATAGTAGTTTGAACAATGGGGCTTGAGTCGATCTTTTGAACAAACAATAGTAAAAAAACGGCTACAACATTAAAAATATTTCCTACAACAACGACAGCCTATCAGACAAGAAATGATTAGGTTAGAGCTATTACACTGTCTAAATATAAAATGTTTACTATTACCTTTGGATTTTCAAACTTATAAGTTATCTTGCCACCAACAATCGTAGCAACAACATGGATGATTGATGCTGGAAGTAGCTTTATAGATGCCTGGGTTGGTGTTAAATTATATACAGCCTGATACTGGATAAATATCAATACGTCAAAGAGGATGAATTGCCATCCAGTTACAAACTGTTGAATGTAGCAAAACACTAAATGTATATCAAGTACCACTGGAGATGGGAACAGAGGACGTGAGATAATAAACTTTTCAAATATCAAAAAAATGATGAGTAGTAAACCAGAACTAGTAAGGAACCCTATGACCAGTGGTGATGACCATGTATAACTATCAGCAACACTTCCCAAGTGCATACCTAACAGGAAAAACGCCATTCCGGTAGTAATTAGGGCACATCCAACAGGATCAATACGATGCATTAAGGTTTTCAAGTTTTCTTTTGAAAGACTTTGTTCAGGTTTTAATGGGATGTCAATCAAGTAATAGAAACCAATATTGATAGGAACAAAAAACATTGCTGTAATCTGTGTGCGTTTTTTGTTAGAATTAGTTTATATTTTATAAATCAAAAAAGAAAATACCCAAAATATATATCTCCACGATAAATGATCTAGATAGAAATCATTAGTATAACTTCCTCTTTCTTCTAAAACTCTATACTTACCTACAAAAATACTTCCTATTACTTTATAATGGAATCGAGGTTAATGATCACAAACTATGGTTATACACTCAATTGAAGTTTACTTGGTCCGCATATAAAAGTGATTCCAAACGATGCACTAATCCAGGGTTGATATTTGAGTCGATCCTTTATGTCGAAGAGATCAACCAGTGCAGCCGTTATTACCTGTTATTTTTTTTAAAAAAAACCCCCCAGTCCGCTTTATGTGTATGAAAAAATTAAAACCCTTACTGCAAGAACTGATCCCATCGAACAACCTTATAATTTGGATGATGAGTATCATAGTTCATCTCCAGAATACTTTATTTTTTTACCTTGTATGAGCCGACAGGCTATAAACATCTTACTGTTGACAGAAAATCCACAAATTAACGTGATGGTAAAACCTAACATAGTCAAAAACAGTAGAGTCCTTCGTCTTGTAGAATAAATTCAGTAAATTAGTCATAGTGATATGGCCTCATTAAGCTACCTTCCAAGACAGTCTGATACTCGTACACCAAGGAGTTGACATATTGCTATTGAATTAATATTAGCATCCTTAACTTGCTGAATATTTAGGTCGATTTACTTGAGGCTAGTGAGAACACCGTCATGTACTGTTTTTTAACAAATAAAATGGTCCTTTTTAGTGAATAGATCGGTATAACTACTGGTTATAAGAGAGCATCTTACCCAACTCATGTTCTTGGCGTCATTAAGATCTAGATATATTTATAAATTAAAAGCACGCTTGAATTTATCATGCTTCACTCACCGTTCGCTACAGATCCTAAAACAGGACCGAGACCTGCGTTTGGAAATAATACAAAGAAAACGCAAATAATTATTCTGTTTGTGAAAAAAAAGAAGAAGTAGAACTGATAAGAGTGATGATAAAGTTTCTGCAGTTATTTTTTTTACAGTGTTAAGAGAGTAGTTCTCTTGAACTTGGAATCAACTGCTCTTCTGGGTGTCACCGAGGGCTTTTCAGAGGTTATGGATCTTTCAGATACTATGGTATAATGGTCTTCATCTTTATCATTTGTGCTGCATGATGATGATTTATCCGTCTTGATATTCATTTTATTAAAATATACAATGATGAGGAAAAGAAAAGCAAGAGAGAAAGAAAATAAAAAAAAATAAAAATTAAATTCCATTGAAAACTTTATGAAACATACAAATATGAGCAAAAAGGCAGGAGGCGTGTGGGGAAGGGATTTCGTGAGTTGATCAAACTTTTAATATTACTTCTGGCTACATTTTATATTTTCTGGCATAATGTAATAAATCTCTCTCTCTCTATTACATCATATAAGCTAAACTTCACTATAAGTCTGATAACTTTCTGTGTATAACCAGGATGATTTTTCAATCAACATTCTAGTTTACAGAAAAATATATAAAAAAGGAAAAATATTGTAAATATACATTTTATGGGTAGAAAAGTTCTGCACATCTAATCCCTGCATAATTATACATTTGTTATCGCCAATCTTTTTTTATACAGCACACATTTAACTCATTTTTTTTTATCAACAACACTCATAATAACTTTGACCTAAAAAAAAACAAATAACAAACAAAAGTGAAGCAAAAATAGAGCATCTGTATAACACTAGACAAAGAATGTACGCTCTTTTTACAACAAGCCCCTGATCACCAAAACACAGCTAAATATCTTAGGTACAATCAAATCCGGATATTGGACCCCCTTCATTAACGGGGGATTTTATATCCGGGTATCGTATTTGATTGACCCATGAGTCCAAAATTCATACGATCAGTTAAAATGAATAATTATAACTGTGACGACAGAATTTAGAATAGGAAAATGAGTGACTTGAAACGAGGAATAGAATGCCATACCCCAAATATACAGATCAGCAAATAAAAAAGTTAACAGGGCACTAAAACCTGTTGATTTTAGTGTCCTACTAATTTAGTAACTGTTTGCTTTGATGTGATTGGTCTAAAACTGAAACTGTCCCTGGAAATCTTCTTCGTACCTGTGTTTCGCGTCAATTATATATTTGCGTTTACGCGTTTTCCTAAAAATGAAGCCAAATAAAAAAAAACTAGCTTATACTTATTTCTAATAATAAAGTACGAAACTACAAAGCGTTATTATGGAGAGAAAATCTAACCTTATTTTTTAATTTGAAACCGCCAACCACTAAAAAATTCTGGTCCATTCATATTGCTTTCACAGCAAAATAAACTAATCAAAGTGAATTTAGATGGTTTTTTTTTCTATTTTATTACTTCCAATCCCATTCAATAAAGCTGTTCTAAGGTATTGATCCGGCTTTATATAGTCATGGCAATGACTCGGGATATTATTAGTATTGACTGTATTATATACTTATTCAGAGAAAGAAATGGACAATTTATTTTCGGCTTTTTCATCCAACGGTTCTTTTGAAATTGATGGTACTTTTGTAAATAGTGAGCAAAACAAACTCATAATATTCCAAGCCAAAAATGAGTATATGATCAGCCTAATGTTATCATAATACATATCATTGAGTGTCTGTTTAACAGGGATTGACTGAATGCCTTTTATATTGACGTAATTGAATCCAGCATCGTGCGTCAAGATATCGTTATATATAGCTGGCTGCGTATTTTTAAGGTCATTGAGATCACTTGCAGTTTGGGAATGAAGCAGTGAGAGCACCAAGGCGGCAGATATAGTTGCTCCACAACGGTTAAAGCAATGGCCAAGACTAATAGAAGTAGCAACCAAGTCTGGCGCCTTTCTTTCAAGTATTATTTGATAGCAAAGGGCAGAGGATACATTACACAACGATACCCCAAATTGGTAAACAGATATAATAACAATTTGAACAGTGATGCTCGAGTCAATTTTTTGAACAAATAGGATTAGGATGCCAGATGTAACAGTTAGAATATTTCCAACAATAACAACAACCTATTGAACAAAAAAAAAGAAATAACTTGAGTTTAAAGCAAATTCATTTTCTATAAAAAATTTACCTTTGGATTTTCAAGTTTATATGAAACCTTACCACCAACAATTGAGCCAATAACATTAAATATTAGTGCTGGAAGAAGTCTTACTGACGCCTGGGTTGGTGTTAAATTATATACAGCCTGATACTGGATAAATATCAATACGTCAAAGAGAATGAATTGCCATCCAGTTACAAACTGTTGAATGTAGCAAAACACTAAATGTATATCAAGTACCACTGGAGATGGGAACAGAGGACGTGAGATAATAAACTTTTCAAATATCAAAAAAATGATGAGTAGTAAACCAGAACTAGTAAGGAACCCTATAACCAGTGGTGATGACCATGTATAGCCTTCAGATGCACTTCCCAAGTGCATGCCTAATAGGAAGAGTACCATTCCGACAGTAATTACAATACATCCAACAGGGTCAATACGGTTTATGAGAGTTTTTAAATTTTCTTTTGAAAGACTTTGTTCAGGTTTTAATGGAATGTCAACCAAGTAATAAAACCCAATGTTGACGGGAACAAAGAAGATTGCTGTAAACTATAATTTTTTTAGTCTGTGCACTATACCCAAATGTTGAAAGAAAAATACCCAAAAAATATATCTCCATGATAAATGATCTATAAAGTTACAACATTATTTAAAAACATTTTTGAGTCTCCTATCTATTATATTTACCTGCAAAAACACTTCCTAATACTTTATAAATTGATTATTAGAAGGGATTGCATATATTATGATTTTGTACACAAATACTTACTTGGTCCAATTACAAAACATGCACCCAAAGTCATATCAATCAAAGGCTGATACTTGAGTCTATCCTTCATATCAAAGAGGTCGACTAATACCGCCGCTAAGACCTAATTTATAAATTATTCTCAGGGCATTTTTGAAGAAAATATTAAAATATTACTGAAATAATTGCCCCCATTGAACAACCTAGCGATCATATGCTTTACAATTAATACTTATTGGGAAAAAAATAATCGTTTTATTACCTTGAACGAGCCGACAGGCTATAAGCATCTGGCTATTAACAGAAAATCCACAAACCAGAGTGATGATAAAGGTTGATCCAGTCAGTGCCAACAAAGTTCTTCGTCTATTTTATATAAATTATTTATAAAGAGCATACCCATCACATTTAGCTTTCGGGAGTATACCTTCCAAGACATTCTGAGATTCGTATACCAAGAAGTTGACAAATGGCTATGAATTCAATGTTAGTCACTCATTACTCCTCCACATAATCTTGTGGTCAGACTCACTTGATGATAACGAGAAAATTGTCATGTACTATAATAGTATATGTAATATTCATTGGTGAATAAGAATATCCTAATTCGCTAAAAATATTTCTAACAAGGTGTTTTCTAACTTACCCAACTCATATTGTCTGTGTCGTTAAGATCTATATAGAAATCCATTAGTAAGAAATACCAATTTATGTTTGCCATTTGTTTACCATTTGCAACTGATCCCAAGATAGGACCTAGTCCCGCGTTAGGAAATAAAGAAAAGAAGGCACAAACGGCCATTCTAATATATAAAAAGGTATTCACTTAGAGGTATAGAGCCATTTTTTTTTATTAAACTATCTTCATACAATGACAAAAGAGAGGTTCTTCTGATCCAAGAATCTACTGTTTTGTTGTGCTTTGACAAGCTTCTTTCAGAGGATACAGATATCTCAGGCGCTATAGTATCCTCACTATCGCTGTTATAATCTATATGGCATGACACTGAATTATCCCTATTATCCATGTTAGTATACTATATAAAGCAGTAAAAGAGAGAAAAGGAAGGAAGAAAAAGATATAAAAAAGGTAAGTCATTTAAGAAGATTTTATCAAAGCGTACAGAAATTTAACAAAAGATGTGGACTTGGTAAGTGCAGATCCTGCACATCCTCTTTATTAGTTATGTTAAAAATTAGATCTTTCATGCCGTTTGATAGATGGATAAAAAAAATCAGCCCATTTCGAGAGAAAATATACCATCTGAATGATATCATATGAGTTAAAATTTAATATAAGAAGACAAGGCACGTTTTCTTTATAACCGGTAAAGTAATATTTTACTGTTCATTGCATTAAACTGATTAAAAAAACAGCAATGCATTTACGGCTTTAAAAAAACATTGTTCCACTGCATAATTGTCTTCTCTACTGATATTTATATATCCTATATACTTTGGTGACTCTTATTTTCGGCCCGTGTTGGTAATCAAACTCATTTCAAACCATATACTATCACTGTATATAAATGAATTTTGGATCTATCCATACTTTCTCAGCCCAAAAACAAAAGTGAAAAAGCAGAGAAACAAAATGTGAAGCCACTTTTTAGGACACAAACTCCTGATTGCCATAATGCAAAGATCCATGTTAAGATAGTTTTTTTTTCCTTACAGAAAATAGATTAGGTTTATTCGATGCTAACGATGCTTTTATTGAGTAAATACACCAGCGTATACAATAGTTGGTACCTCCCCTTTTTCCTTTCTAACGAGTCGAGGATTAATGTACACATAAACATCTTGATCAATTTCCTATCATGGATGCAATTAATTGCTTTATTTATTCCAATATTAGTTTTTATGAGGATATACAAAGAGAAAATGGAGGCGTACAAAAGGTAAAAGAGAATGAGAATAGGAAATAGGGGGATAAAAAGAGAAAAAAAAAGAAGAGTATAAACTCTACACTATACAATTTGATTTATTTTGTTTCGGTAGCAACAGGTGCACTTAGTAATTCATTGGCAGCATTTGGAGTAGCAACAGGCGTGGCATTTGCGGGGTCCTTGAATGCCTTTATCCAACCACTTTCCACAAAAAAGTCGTAAATCCTGCTTGTTTTGTTGACATCAATTTTAATCAATGAGCGTGCCTGTCTGCGTTTCATGTACCCAATCTTTGCATACTCCTTCAGAATAGTGTCTTTGATGACAAGATAGGATCTGGGCATGATGCGCAACGCTGAGCACAACACCTGTTCTTCTTCTGTCAACAAATGAACGCCATCTGCATCACGTATATTAAGTGGATTTGCTGGCTTTCTGCCTCCTTGCGGTGCTGCTGCTGCAGCGAGAGCAGCCGAAGTGGGTGTTGATGGACTGGAGTAGGAAGTCGGTCTATCTCTATAATAACTCGCGCCATTTGATGTTGTCAGGGCCACCATTTGCGATCTGTATGTATTTCTCTGGTTGGCGCTGCTTGAATTCATTCTATCATTAGACAGAGACACAAATGTCTTTAGTTGGGCGAGACGCTGCTGCTTATCCCGTTCGTATTGTTCGCCTTGACGTATTGTGGTTAGGCCTGCCTGTCGCCACTCTTGCAAGGTCGCGATTCGGTCTCTCAGCTGCTGCTCTTTCACCAGACCCTTGACAAACATCTCATAATCAGATTCCGTCTGTAATCGACAAAACACGCGTGTTTTATTGTAAATCTCACGTTCCTCTTTTTGTCGTTTCCGTTCATTGGCCTGCATCCTCTTAAAATCCAACCAACGTCGTTCGAAAATCAAGTTTTTGCGCTCCATTCGACGATCCAGCCGTGAATTATAAATGTCCAATACCATCACTTTAAGATCAATCTCCTCGGGCGTATCATCGTCATTGAATATCATGTCCTTCACAAACTGTTCGGCGTCATTCTCGTATTCCGTCTCGAATTCAAAACGACGAGGCATATACCCTTGGATTTCGTGGAATGTCGGACCACTCGTGATGGGTTTTGCATTGCTTGGATGTGAGGACATTGGTTTTCGTGGCACCAATCCACGCGAGAGTTGTAGTCGTTGTCGTTTGCGTTCGCGACACTCCTCTTCACTCGTCTCAAACTGGAGATCCATTCGTGGGAGGGGCCAATATGAACTGGAGACGTATACATCAAGGTAATGCTGTTCACATTCACCACGACTCTTTGTTCCAACATAATCTGCGATAGCTTGCCAGTTGCCAATGCCCATCTTTTCAGCTGCTTCAATCAGCAGCAATTCTTCGTCTGCATCCCAATCTTCACTGAAAATCGGGAAATTGTGAGGTTTTACGATGCGATAGTCGTGCCATGTTTTGTGTTTAACTGGTTCTGCTCCGCCGCAAAAGCAAGTGACGCATAGATCGAAATCAGGGCAGTCTTTGTCTGCACATCGAATACGGACGGTATTTGTTACGTCATTTGAACAAGCATCGCAGTGGTATTTTGGTGGCTCTTTATCATCTACGGCAGAGTTTCCATCTGTGTTGGAAGATGCACTCAAGGTACTGCCTGAAGGCTTTTGCCGATGAGTTATTGTCATTTGTTGTCTTGTAAATTATTTCAATTAGACTGGTTGCTCCCACTCTGTTGTTCAAACGTGGAGTGAAAATAAAAACAATTGCAAGCACAGTCACAGCTACTTTGTAATTCTTATGCTATAAAAGGAAATATCACGTGTTTCCAGTAAAAATGCATATCTTTGGCTTCTTTTCATTCATAGTTGTACATTTATATTAATAAGTCTATCTAAGCTTGTGCCTGTTGGAATAACCAAGGTCTTGTGTGTAACAGAACTCCAAGAAAATATTCAGTACGCTATTCTCTTGTGCTCTATTTTGACTCGTTTTGTTGAATAATTATTGAAAAAAGCCTTGGCACCCTTCTTGGCTGTATTTTGCTTTTGATAATGGAGCATGCATACATTTTACAAATAAAAGTATTTAGTTTTATTCTTTATTTACAAAATAAATAATAGTGATAATGGTGATAATAAATAAATAGATTTTAGTAATGCTGCTGCTGCCAACCTTGTTTTGACAAATGTCTAGAAGTTGCCGATAAGTTTGGTCTGATAGCACCGCCCTTCAGCTTTATACAAGCCCGATCACAACATCCGCCAGGCATGCACCAGGGAAACCACGACCACCAAAACTTATATCCCCACCAGCAATGCCACATGCCTGGATCCAACTCGATGCTTTTGAATGAAGGGGTTGACGACCATCTACCCGCCCCACGGTCGTCGACGAGACTCTGATGTCCTGGATAGTGTCGTGATGGATTGTATGACGTAAAGCTTGCCGCATCGTCCTCCTCTTCATCGCCATCCGACATTGCCTGTGGGGCCGAGTGGTGCTTGGGGCGAAATGAGGGATCGACCATCATGTGCAGTGCATCTGGACCATCACCCAGGGATTTTAATAGCAACTTTACATGATCTCGAATGAGCAAGCCTGTAAGAATGACAAGTGTTGTAAAGGGATCGTCTGTCGATTGGTTGATACTGTTGGGTTCATTGAGCTGCGTTGATTTTCTGTATGGATTTGTTGTGTTTTCGTCGTGTATATTTCCTATAATGATCATCTTATCGCTTTCTTTTGGTATTTCCGCAATCAGTTTTTTAGTGTCTGTTTGATAGCATTGCAAACTATATTGGTGATGGGCCGATATGACTTGCCAATGACATATTTGTTTGTTCCATGTGAAGCTAAATTGGGGTGGCGACGTAGAAAGTACGATTTGTGTTGTATTTAAGCTTAAAGTCATACCATGCCAATCTCGGCTATTTAGTTGCCATAATCCCTTTTTGGACGAGTTGTAAAGCAACAGTAGCTTGCTTGGTGAGGTTTCCTGCTGATGCTCTCCATTAATCAAATGTACATGAGGCGACTTTATGTAGTAAAACTCTACAGTGCCGCTACTTGTCACCAGTAATGAACACGCTTTTGGCTCTTCTTGTAACTCTAGTTTTGCATTGTCCTTAATGTCCAAGCTTATTGTGTTTGTTATCTGCCTCATGCTTGGAGTGTCTGTTAGCATGGTAGGTGCGGTTGAGTAATTGTCGGTCATTAAGATGGGCTCAGGTAAAGCAACCGCTGCTGCATCTCTACTCATTTGACTTGTAGACATTTGCTTTTTATTTTTTAATAAAAAGAAGAAGAAGAATAATAAAATAATTAATCAACAAAAAGAGGGTAATATAAGCAGTCTACGTCTAAAAAAAGTATATGTTACACACATACAAAAGGCTGTGTGTGTTGAACTCTTTTGAAAGAGCGGGTGATTGTAAACAATTGGTAATAATTAAAAACGCAGGTAATAATTGTATTCTTGGCTCGTTTTAATTAAAAATACACTTTAGAATCCAATTTTAGATTGAGGCCGATCATTTACTTTTGTAGTGTATTTTCTCACTTTGACCTCTTATTGGTGAACTTAGTTTCTGTATGTGTCATCATCAAGCGTGTGTTTAGAATAAAAACATTTTATTTTTATTTCAAAAATTGTATAAATAGTAATAATAATGGATGAAAATAGCCAAAATGATCTGCTTGTTTTTTTATGTAATATATTATTAATCTTGTATTTTGTAATTCTCTTTTTTTTTTAGGTGCAATTGTATATGAGTTGTTTGTGATTTACTTTGTGCGTCTGTAGATCTTGTCCATGAATTCAGTAAAGATGAGCTTCTTGACACCAACAGACTCATCCAACTGATCAATAAGAACATTCAAGTCAGCAAAGGACTTGTCTTCGTAAGCCTTGTAGACACCTTCGATGTCAAGCTCAACATAGAGCTCCTTAACCTTGGCTTCGGACTCGGCATTCTTCTTGCCATAGTTTTCGTCAAGAACCTTGCGTTGCTCGGGGTTGGCTCTGTCCAAGGCCTGGTTGATCAACCAGGAGCACTTGTTATCCATAATATCGGTACCAATTTTACCAATGACCTCGGGGGCACCGTAGCAATCAAGGTAATCATCTTGAACTTGGAAATATTCACCCAAAGGAATCAAGATATCGTGAGACTTCTTGAAAGCATCCTCATTCTTGATGCCAACCTATTTTATACCAAAAAGGATTAGGTCTCATGCCACCTGCATACAAAATACATGAACTTACCATATGCATGGCCAATGCAACAGGAAGATAGAAGGAATAGTAAGCAGTCTTGTAAATGACAATGAATTGATGCCTAGTTTCCTCACTGTTAGCCAACAACACACCCCGTCATTTGATCTTTGTAATGCTTACTTCTTAATAGAGAACTTGCTCAAGTCAACGTGGTCTTCAGGAGCAGTAATGAGATCGCAGAGTTGACCCAACTCAGTTTGGAAGGTAACCTTGTAGATATTATTATAAAGTGTAAGTATATAGAGACATAAAACCTGTTATTATACTCACTTCGTGGAACAATTCAACAAGCTCAATGTAGTAATCGGTCTTCTTAAAGTATTTCTTTAAGAAGATGTAGATGCAAGATTCAAGGATGAAGGCATCGTTAATGGCAACCATACCAACACCTTCGCTCTTGTACCAACAAGGTTGGCCACGACGGGTGATGGAAGCATCCATGATATCATCGGAAACCAAAAAGAAGGCTTGGAGCTTTTAAGGGGGGAATAGTAGATCAGCCCTTCTATTATAAAATTCCTTCCCCCAAAAATAAAATTATACTTACAAACTCAATGAGCCAACCCAAGATGGAAGCCTTGAAAATATCATCCTCAGTGACGGCATCACCCTTCAAGATTCTAACGGTGTCAACAACAGAAATACCACGGTTCAACTTGCCTAGAATTGAAGTGAGTAAAATACATATAAAAAATTAAAAAAAAAATTGAAAAAAAAAAGTGTCTGTACATACCACCGGGTACATTGTAATACAACATCTGAGTGGAAGAAATTAGTTTTTAAACTTTTTTTTAACGAGATGATGGGGGAAGAGATCTCTTCCTCTACACCATTACTAAAAACTTACCTTCTTGGTCCACTCGTAAGCATCCTCAGGCATGTTATACTTGCGAAGCTCGGCCAAAACCTCGTCAGCGAGAGTAGGGAACACCTCAAGGAACTGCTTTCTGTTTTCCTCCTTTTGTAACTTGACAGATACCATTTTTATATAAACTATATTTGTTTTATTTGAATTTATACATGTTCAATTAAATTGCTCTGAAATACACAATAAACGCGGTTTCATCGATTTACCTTTTTTGTTTTATGATAGAACAAAGATAAAGAAAGTAGAAAAAAAAATATGAAAATCAAAAAGCCTATTTATTTTAGCTGTTATTTGAAGCGCCAATTCAAATAGGAGTTGTAAAAAAAAGACGTTTTATTTGTCTTTTTGCAAAATAAGGGCTTAAGAGTAATTCTCACGCATAAAGTCAAAGAAGGCAAAATTATCAGGATGAGGACCATATTTGTAGACGAATTGAGAGGCAAGAGTTGCACCAAAGATGGCTTTGACGTAATTTTCAGGAACACGCTTCAGCAAGGTGTCCATGCCCAATTTGTCCAATAGGAGCTTTGGAAACGCACGGCGGAGGACCTGATCACGAAGCGCCTGGTTGTTCCAGAGACCCGTGTTTTGGAGCTGTTCATTGAGTTGAACAATGGCAGTAGATAAGTCGTCAGATAGAATTGAAATAGCAGTCTTTGTTTTGTTGTGCTCACGCCAGAGTGCCTCAAACTCAAGCGACGCATTACGCTCAATGATGTTTTGCACCTCTTTCACATACGCACTGTAGAATTCTGGTATGGGTTGTCCCTTCCTTACGCACATGTGCTCCTCAAACTCGGCATCGTTGAAGGCCAAAGCAGCAAGCACTTCTAACGAAGATGAGGTCACCCCACCCTTGTTGGCAGATGCATCCTTGAAAATCACGACACCCGCTTTCTCAAGACGAAGTCTGGCTTCCTGAGTGAAGAAGAGATTTGCTCCTTCCACTATGTATTTGAACAAGGGTCCTCCGTTTTTATCTTGAATCAACTTATGTACGTTATCTAGACCAACAGACTCTGGTCTTCCTCCACATGGTACAAACACGGTAGCTTGAGCAAGCGGATTGGTATGGAAGGTGTTTCTAAAGTTCAAACCATTATCTACAACTTTACCATTTGGTAACTTGATGTTATCTTCATCAACGAGGACGCGGAAACCATCACTAGATAATTTGGATGTATCAAAATTGTTAATCATTAAACGAGCGCTAGCTAATCTACCAAGCTCCTCACGATGGATGCCCTTTGCATCGTAAAGAACACCTGAACCATCAACGACAGCGATCGTCTTATCTTTAGAGATTTTAACCTCGTTAGATCCCAAGTCACCATCAGGTCCACCCGTCTGAAGTTTAGTCACCTCCTCCTCCTTGAGACCAAAGGTACGGTAGATGCCAAGCACATATTGGTGAACAGAACGAGTGGTCATACCATACAAATCATGAGGAATACCACCAAGTAACTGCGATTTACCTGTAGTAAATGCTTTCCAAAATGTGGCGTTGCGGCGACGCGCATGCTGTGAAGCCCAATCCATATAATCTGCTGTCCCTTCATCCGGTCCAAAGAAGAGAATTTCGGGTTTACCGACAAGATCAACCAGGGGCTCCTTAATGCCGGGTGTATGACCCGCAATCAACAGATCAAGGATCGAATCAACGTATTTCTCAAACGCAACAAGGGGGATATCTTGCTGATCGATATCTAAAAGAATCGTTCCCTTGGATCCGCCTTCCGGAATATCCTTGTTTTTTTTTTGCTGAGTAGCGGCAAGCGCGTAGTTTTCGTCAAAAAGAGTGCGTAAGTTGATCGAATATGCTTCGCGATTTCTGGATCGAATGATACGGATACCTCCGCGTGCCACATCCTGAAATCTCAAATGGAATCCACGGAACTCGGAACCCACGACGAGGAACATACCATAAAGTGCGTTGGGATACTCAATCTCTGGTAAAAAGGATGGATCCATTCTAAATGAGAGCGCCACCTTGGTGGATTGATAAAAGTTTGTCTTGAGTACATGTTTGTTGAACGTTAGGAAGGATTCAAATACAAGTTGCTCATGAGCATTCGAGGTCACTTGCTTGATTCTCTTTAGGAGTTGCTGCTCATTGAGGTCTTCCACTGTTGTCAAACGCTGGTAAGAAATGGTAGGTTGAAGAGAGGCTTCACGTTGGTTCACATAGTGAACTTTTGCAAAATTTGCATAGAGCAGCTTGATAAGATTAGGATATTGTTTGATGATGTCCAAAATATATTCACGGGTGAAAGTATCCTGTCTTAATCTTTTCTTCATCTTTGCAAGCACTTCTTCATGCAAGGGGTTACTGATATCAAGGATATCCGTAAGGCTGAGGTACTCTTTTCCGAGACGATTTAAAAAGTGTTGAGAAAATATCCAGGCGACATAACCATACACTGTTTCTTGAACTGACAACTTGTTGGTCATAAAAAACTGCTGAAGGGGATTTTTTGGTAAACAATATAGAAGGGATGTCTCCTTCATCACCTGGTAAATGGTATGTTCGATTGGCACAGCCTTTGTGTTTGGTAATGGATTGAGATATAAGCCCATGATGGTTACACCATTTGAGAATTGCTCTGTAGCATAACGAAAATGGAAGTTAAAATTAGATCTTAGATATCATTCCAGAAAGGGTAATATTAAAATCGATATCACAAAAATAACCTTACCAACATATTTACGAGTGGAATACAAATCATAGTAGTGATAAAGATCCGACATTGCAGAAAAGAACCCTTGGGTACTTCTTTGGCGATAACCAATAACCAGACGACGCTCACGACTTCCTTGAACTTCATACATCTCAATGACAGGTCCTGTTCTTTGCAGCACACTGTTCATTATTTCCTGATAGACCTCACGTGTGTGCTCAGTTGCCTTTTTCAAAAAGTTTTGGTCGGCAACTTGGTTAATATCCTTTTCTTGCTCAATGGTAGGATTGGGGCTATTAAACTGGCATTTGGTTACAAAATAGCAACGCAATTGAGATGCAACACCTGTGGTGACGGTGGCATTGGATCGATAAGATTCAACACGGAAGAGATCAGTGGTGCTGGAATCATCCAAAAACTTTCCATCAATCCTTTCAAAAATATATATAAATTTAACACCATGAAACATATTATAAACCTGTAATTCACTTACTTTCTCTCAAAATGTGGGCCCTCGACCTGAGATACACCAGGTTTAGATGAATGGATATAAACAGAAGAATCATCGGACTCCTTTTCAAGATTTATATCTAGAGCATTGTCATTTTTGGTAAAAGCAAGTATCTTTGCACCATAGAGAGACATGATATGATTAGCGATGGTTTCAACCGATTCTAGAGCAAAGTAATAGTCATCGATACCAAGGTTTCTTTTTTTATAAAAATACTGTTATTTTAAATACATTCATCATCTTTATATAATATATAGGGTACCCATAAAACCATGCAACTTCGTTTTTTACCAACTCCTTTGGTAAAAATCCAGTACTTTCCAAGTGAGTACAAACTTGAAGCATTTGTTCATTTTTCCCTGCAAAGATATTTACATTATATCCAGAGACGTTATCTACCGTACGTGATTTGGCAGTCATTTTTTTCAGAATTGAAAAGAAAAGAAACAAAAAACAAACGTATCACTATTTTTTTATATCGATAAATATCCTGAGACACGATTGGTTCTCCCTTTTTTTAATGGTGATTGCTCGGATGATTGATAAGAAAGTTTAGAAATTAAAAAGCTGATATACAAGTAATTGTAAAAGTGACTAAGATCAATGATGATCTTATTAGTAAACACTTTTTTAAGTCCATGATGAAGTTCCTCTAAGAGCAGTATTTGTTCTTTTGAGTAAAAGAGCCTTATCATGTTTACGATGTCACGGAACGTTACCTTGAGTAAATGAGATTCATCATCTCTTTAGCGCACAAGAACGCTTGTTATTCACCCAAACACCAAGTTTACTTTGGATCTACTATGGGTTGTCTAGTAGATATTCACTATCCAACTATTAATATGTGCTAATTTCTCTACCATTCTCTTTACTTTTTTCTACATTATTCTATCTTTTTTTTTCGATTATTACCATATAATTTCTAAAAATACCCTTTCCTCTCTATTTATGTAAACAATCATGTCTAGTACAAGCCTATATGAATTCAGCTGTATTATCTTCCGAGATAATTGGTGATTTTTAGAAGCACTCGTATAAGCTTTTTCTTTACCTCCCTTTTTTTTCGAAAAAAAAATAAACAAGGTTCTGTGGAGTTGTGGTGCAGACAGTCGATGCTTTATACGTTTTAAATTTTCTATTCTTATTGCAAATAGCAACTCGTTACGAGGTCGGGGGAAAGAAGTATTTGATAAAAAGACGCTACTTAATGCACATGGGATCAACATTTTTTATTTTCATTGTCATTGTAAAAATAGAGACAGCTTTAATTTGTATATATACTTTTCAAGCAATTGACAGCTATTATTTTAAAAAAAGGTCTTATTCCGTCTGTTGTCATTCGATTGCTGAAAATAACAGCATTTCACATATCTAACAAACATTATTAATACGACGATCAATAAGCTGTACTAAGGTAAAAATAGAATGATACAGGTATTATACATTTCCTCAGGGATGAACTTAAGAACAAAAGTGCTGCAATTCATCCCCCTTCATCTGTTTATAAAGCTAAGATTAGCATCATAAATAATAATAATCACCAATAGGAAGAATCAAGAGAACCCTTTAGATTAATTTTTATTGAGTTGCGTATAATGAATTTGAAATAGGAGAAATAGACGCTATCTGTATATCACAATATCATAGATCTATTCAAGGTATCCTTTTACAATGAATAGAAAGTTCTTATTTGCTAAGAAAAAGATCAAGATAGTTTAATAAAGAGTTTATATACTATTTGATGGCTTTTTAAAAATTAGAAAGTAGATGGGTTCTTACAATCTATAATAGACCTGCATATGGTGCTTCCTCTATCTTATGTTGTATAATAATATCTTTTTTTGCTATTCGATATCCAGAAAAGTACCTAAGCTACAGTACTCATTGTCGTGCTACTTTTAGTAAACTAAATTCCATGCCTTTTCATGGACTGTACAATAATTTACCAGATTATGATGGCCTTGATTTGTAAACAAAACAGATATATTTTTTTTACTGCCTCTCTGAACAAATACCATTATTTTAATTAATTAAAGAAAACGTTTAGTTTTATTGAATGAATATTTGATATATATATGGGCTGTAACGATGGTGGTAATGAAATTAAAACCTAGCAGGCAGTTTATCGTTTCTGAGGCAATAAACTGCTGAAACATATAATTATCAGGTTTCAAGATGATGACATTTGAAATTGGATTTTAAAAGATCAACAATATAGTTTTCATGAGTTTATAATACACATAAAAAAGCGCGAAAAATAAGGTTAAACACTAAAATGTATATAAATATTGATTTTGTTTTCCGTTGTGATAGACATTAAATTCTCGGTAAATCTCTGTGCATGGATTTGCAGATTAAAGCAGAGAGAACAGAAATCATTTTGCTTTACAAGCGGGTAGATATGAAATATTTACTTTTCTCGCCCAACCAAAGCTTCCATTGTCTGAAATAAAAAAGCTATTACGCTAAATATAATATTTTTAGCTTTGGCTTACTTGATCGATATGATAGCAAAAGCAAAACAAAAGAATAAAAGCAATTCAGTAGCATCTTTATCAAAACTAAGCATATTATTTCGAAATGCGGCACCATAAATCCTAATTTTACGACTAGTCGAGTGAATAGTAAAGCTCAAATTTAAAACAAAAACAGAAAAAAATAAACTCCACCATCAACAGATATGCATTATTAACGCTTCAACATGATTTGTAGCAACTGAGAAGAAAATTAAGATATTAACATTTAAATATAGCACTGTTTCTGTGTTGCCCTAATCTACTTTTAGTATTTTGAGAACGCTAATTGGTTTAACTCAAATGCAATCCATATTTGAGTGTTCCTCATAATCAAAAGCTTACTATCAACGATAAAGGAATAAAAAGTATTTTTAAACAGATTTATATGTAAGAACATGCCTCTTTATAAATTTAGAAACCTTTTTAAGGATTCAAATAATAAAGAACTTATCAAATTTATTGTTTTTATGCAATAAAGTAAGCATAATTTTGGTTAGTGCAAAATTCACTCCGCTAGTCACAACACTTCTCTAAAAAGGAGGGTCCCCATAGATCCAAATGAAGAGGCATCTAGATTTGCTTTTGTTTAACAAAAATAGAAATGTATCAAAACAACAGGAGAGAGAGAGAGAGAGAGAGAAATATGCAAAAGCACACACATATATACTAATAAGCGATAATGAATCTGCTTGTATTTATTTAAATCGATTTATTTACATCGATTCTCTATTTATAAAATACGCTTGAGAGTATTTTTAGAGTAAAGGGTTCTATTTTTTATGATTAAAACATATCTCATTTTTTATTTTAATTTATTCAAAATATGAGTTGTTCAAGTGCAACATTTGATATTGGCATAAAGCTAATTAGAACCCTTGCCCAGTCAACTTTAAAGGAGCAGGAACTGATTTCCGATCATTTGTGCAACATGCTTTTTTATAAATTAACCATTGCCTTTAAAGGGTTACTTGCCCTAATAAGCTTTTTTTTTGAAAGATATAAAAGGGCTGTCTATCTTTTTCTTTTTTAAAACAAAATAATAACATTATATTTATTACTTTTTTTTGCTCTTATTTTTTACAAAAAAACATGTCACCCAGATCTGCTTTACTATACACTAACGAAGAAGATGATGACTATTATTTTTCTTCATCAATAGAACGTCCTCAATATAAATCAAGTAAATCAAGAAGTGCTGTAGCCAATATCCGACAAAAATGTACTTTCCGATCCAGATCCTCATCATACACATCTTTAAAAGATGAAAAAATGAATAGCGATGACTTGATTACATCGTCCACTACAGGCCTCCCTCTTTCAGAAAATCAATCCGCATTTAAGAAGCTGGCATTCTTGCAATCGGACAAGAAGGAACAAAAAGTATCTTTAGAAGCAAGGTCGCCTTTTGATGATAATGAAGAGCAAGAAGTTGAAAACGATGAGTCGGCTCTATGTGGAAGAAAGCGCAGTATTTACTGTAGAAGAAGATCCTCAAGTCCTCAATCATCTTGGAAATCAACCCTTATGCGTGCTGTTGGGGGTTTAAAAAAATAGAAGATCAAGTAATGGTGATGCTTAGAGCGCTCTTACATCTATAAATATCTTTATACGGAACACATTGTACTTTGTTCATATTATCATTTTTTTGGAAATAAAACCTGTTTATACGTAAAAAGAAAATCTATTCAGTAAGATGTCTTTTTCCTCGACATGAAACATCTGATTTGATCTTAATTTACTGAGTGATCAAATAGACCTGCATTAAATTATGGCTACTGATAAATATTTGTAAACCGTATGATTGATTTACAAAGATGCTGTATGACTTATAATGTACCCAGACCTTGTTTTTTACATGCTTTTTCACTGTTTTTTATTAAACAGCCTTTCAATAGAACCCTCAAAACTCAAAAATCTTTATATCACTTACTTTTTATCTCCAAGAATTCAACAATCTTTTTTTTTTTAAAAAAAAAGATGTGCTACAACGCTGTTGAGAATTACATCAATTGTTTCATGCTATTTTGATATCGAGAATATAAAAAAAAAAAAAGTGGGAAACTCTAAAAAAGCGTTAAAAATCTTTCAAAAAAAAAGTGTATATAAATAGAACCATATACTTGTCAGAGTTGATTAATACATCTTGAAGTAATGCCCCCTTCTTTTAAGGAGTTTTTTTTTTGTAGATTATGTAGCATTGTATATTTATTTTAAACAACTTTGGATGCTTAGCCAGTGAAGTGTTTGGGATTGATGAGTAGAAGATAAACTAAGTAGTAGGATCGAGAATAATGAGCATCAGTAGATTTACCAAGTTGTGTTTCTTTATAAATCTTACGCAGACCATAAAATACGAGAAATGTAAAAAGTAGTTGGGTCAGAATATAAGTTATTATACATTTATTAAGTATTATATTGTCTTTTTCAAGAAAATGAGAACAAATTTCAGATTAATGAGAAAAAATTTTCAAATTGTTGAGAAACATTTTTAAATCATTGAGAAAAAGGAGAATAATTATTGAAAAAAAGGGGGTTTAAGAGAGGTGAAGAGATTGGTATTAACTCAAGGCATAATACTAAAATAATGGAATATAGTATGCCTGGCGAGCCAGATGTTCTGGTTTTTAAAATATTGTATAAAAATTACAAATGATGAATAGCGGGGCCTACTAAATCTACCTCTGTCATATTGATACGTTACTCTGTTGCTTTATATCATGCTATTCCTCATTGGTGTGCAATATGACTTTATGGACCTTGCTACATGT
>VCJJ01002419.1:21829-44119 GCA_024139415.1 Backusella tarrabulga | reverse complement strand
AAAAAAAAAAAGTAAAAAAAATAAAATAAAAGATCGACATTGAAACGGCGTTTTGATTGGTTCAACGTCAAGCCTTTTCTTTTTAAAGGAAAATTGGTTTTTTGTTTTTGTTTTTTTGCATCTTTTTCTTTTTAACTACTTTTTTTTTCTATCTTCTACTTCTTCGCTTCTTAAAATAAAACATGACCACACTTCCGTCACCTCCCCCTTCACCTGTATTTAAACGTTGTCATCGACGAAACGACAGTTACATGCTAGTACAAGCCATTATCAAAGAAAACGAACGGATAGAACAAGAGGACCATGCACACACACTAAAGGAGGCGCAGTCCATTCATTTCAGCCCATGCAAAACAGATAAAGAAAGCATATTAGTACAAAAGAGTAGATCAACACATTCTGTTCGATTTGCGACAGAGCCACCCAAAGTATATCACTATGGTAATTATTTTATTTTTTTATAAAGTATCAAGATAATCGCGAAACATATCCTCACGCTTTTCTTTAGATTCTATTGCATAGTAACGATCGTCATTTTCCAGTATTCTTTTGGCATCACGCCAGCGTACTCCTTGTTTGATTTCTTTTGTTTCTCTCAATAGAGCGATATAATTATCGGCGACACTGTTCTTCTTTTTATCAAGATTATTCCTTACATGCTCCTTAAACATTGCTTCCTTCTCTTTGGTGGACTTTAGAGCCTGGAAACGACCATCATTTTTATATTTACGTCTAAAGTCGTCCCAATACATCTTTGTTGTCACCTTGGATTCCAACAACGCTTGGAATTCTTCTTGTGGAGTCTAACAACAATATTAATACTTTTTGTTATATACTTTCTCTCTACTCTTACCTTTTTATTCATCCTTTCTTGTCTAATCTTTTCACCAAGATCTTTACAATATTTGTTGAATAATGCCTTTTGTTTATTATGCTTCACCACTTTTTTTTTGTATATAAAAAAATACTTTATTAATACCTTTTTCAAAAACAAATAAAAGTAATAAAATAATAGAACTTACTTGTAAATCTGGGATCAGCCATTAGTTTAGGTAACTCGGTGCTATAAGTGGCAAAGGGTGATATATTCTTTTCTTTAAGCATCTCGTTGAATTGCTCAATACATTCTTTCTCTGTTAATGTCTTTTCCTTTTCTTCGGCTTCTTCATGAACAACTTGTTGTTTTTCTTCTTGCTGTGGTATTTGCTCGGCCATTTGCTCTTCTTGTATTTGCACTTCTTCTTCCATTTGTTCCCCTGATAGTTCTTCCATCTGCTGCAACTGCCACATGATATCGTCTTCTGTCATTCTAACCATTGAAATCATATGAGTATTCTTGTAAATTATCAATTCCATAACTATTTACTCTGTTATATCCTCCTGTTCTTGTGTTTCTTCTTGTCCCGCTACTGCTGCTTCCTGTTCTTCTTGTTTTATCTGTTCCGTCTGCTGTTCTTGTTCCAATTTTACTTTTTTAGCTTGTTCTTTAGCCAACTCTTCTTCTTCTAGTGCTCTTTTTCGTTTTTTTTCTTCCTCTTCCTCTTCTTTTTGTTTTTGTTTTTCTAATTCACGCAGCTTTTCCATAGGCTCATTTAACTCTTCTGGCATCTCCCAAACTGATGTTTTGGTCTCGCGATCATAATAAAATTCGTAACCATCAGGCGTTAATACAAATAACCAATGAGTGTCTGGGATTTTCTTCCTATTTTATTTTAAATCGAAAAGCTGTTGGTAATAAGCTCTTTTTTCTTTCTTATTGTTCATTACTTGATCTGTTTCTTTTTCTGAGGTTGCGGCACAGCAACAGCTGGAAATTGCCATGAACTTTGACGTGTAAACGTATTGTACCAATAAGGCTGGCCTGTAGGTGTTCTGTACTCTAGCCAGCCTAATGGAAGTGCACCACCAAACTGTTGGAAGGGTACATGCCCTGCCATACCAAGATTCATTTGTGCATATTCCATGTTGCCACTTGGAAAAAAAAATTGAATAAAAAAATTAGAAAAATGAAAATAGCACTGGAAAAAATAGCGATTGATGAGTCACGTGGACAAGAAAGAAGACCCTATATATTGTAACAAACAAGAAGAAGTATTGTAGCATGAATAACGTCTTATATTGATGGCATAGTAATCAAGTTGGTAGTAAATAGTCTTGTTAAATCATACTAAGCAGAATTACAGTGATAGATCGTTTGTGAGTGAACTCTTGTTTGTTTTATGCCAATCAACTATGATCTAATAGTAGTAGTAGTAGTAGTAGTAGTAGCAGTATTATAGTGACCATTCTTGTTATTAGTACTATTACCATGGAATGGCTAAACGTCATTTATATGCGGTGCATGCATATTATAATGGCTATATATTCTAAAAACAAGTAAATGCTCATCTCTGACTGTTGGGGGGGAGAAAGATGTGCTTGTAAAAAACTAAATATACACTAGATTTTTTATAAACTAGCAATTGAATTTATCTCCTTTTCACTCAATGAAACTAAGGCATTTATATCATCTTTTTAAACTTTTTTACTTGATAGATGATTGCATCAGAAACACTCTCAAAAAAAAAAAAAAAACGTTAGAGTTCCTAAAAGATGTGGATCAAATGGAACAATTTAAGAACCGATTCGCGAATATGCGTATGATGGGGTTAACATTTGAAAACCTTTTTATATGAAATAAAGCTAATCTGAAATAGTGTCTCTAAACAAACCACGGTTAACCTTTTGAATTAAGCTCGATATTCATACCCCCAACGATCTACATGTAACGCCAAATTGGGTTAAAAAGATGAACATTTTCCATTCATAAAATAGTTTGAATGACATCATTAAATGTGTATGCACTTTATTCGCTTTCTGCTTACATTTACAATATCTTTACAAGACAACTAAGTCTAATTATATAAATATGAAACCATAACACGCATTTCATTTAATTTATTGAATGCATTATATTGAGGCTTTATAAAAGCATATATGTATTCTCCTTATAATTACAACTCCTTCTCACTCTCTCTTTTTTATATGAAGTACTCCACTTATTTATTACATATACTAATACAAAAATAATAAAATTTGAAAAATAGGGATAATGATGGTAATAATTATATGCTAAAAGTAACTGTACTTTATGTAAATGAAGCAAAAAAAAAAAAAATAATAATAATATATATACACATACACTCTCACTGACTCACGTAGTCATACAAATATATTTACTCTACTCGATCGACCATCGCTGTTGGCCAAGCTTGTTCCCTCCAGAGCCACCAAAGCCCGTGGGTTGCATAGCTACAGCTGTATTACCTGTAGCATGTGATACTATATAAAGTGTGCTTAATTTATATCAAATAGAATACAAAAAAAGGTGAGACTTACTGTGATTAATTAAACCATGATTAAAGTTTCTCAGGCATATGATTGCAGCAGGAAGAGAGGCCTAAAAAGTTTTATTACTTTGGTTAATTACTTGATTTGACACTTAATATAAATCACTTACCAAAATAAGAACCATATCGACACACACTAAAAAAAACAATATTATATATTAATAAACACGATAATCAAGACCGTTTAGCAAAACTTACAAAAGAAGGTCAGGAATACTCGGGAACCAATAAACCTTGCTGGGTTTAGCGATATCTGTACCAGCATATAAATAAAGTAGCCCATACTTGCCATGGATAGTACTATAAATAAGTACATGTGAATTTTCAATTCCCGGCGCAACTAAATAAAATTAACAAATGATTTAAAAAACGATAATAAAAAAAAGAAGTACAAGTTGATATAACTTACACCCCAATAGGCAAAAACAAGCATTACGATCGACACAACACAACTCAGAATGATGTGTTCAATCAGCTCGTTAATGATGACGGTCCTGGAAGCATTGTCAGTTGATTCGGGTAACCATACCACTATTAATAGCGCAAGGTACTGGATGGAGAAGCCAATGAAAAAAAAAAAGTCAAACTTGAGGAGCATCATGAAAATCTGATACATTTTATAACGATCTACCCAAATGAGATGATGTACACTTTGTTTTTTAATACTCTTGTTGATAATAATAACATGATAAAAGCATACCTCTCATGGCAAGATCAGCGCCAATCTTTTTATAGATCTGCCAACCAAATTCAAGATAAAGTTTATAAGCCAAAAATATAAAGACAATAGTAGAGACAAACATGACACATATTTGGGTGATCTCGGCCCAGCTCGACGCATGATAGGCACTCCCAAGAAATTGGAGCACCAAAAAAACGTTGGGATCATCGACATTGGAGAAGAGTGTTGACGACTGGTGATATTGGATAATGGTATACACACTCATGCCCAATTCGAATGCGACCAGCGCAATCAATTGAATCGTATTCTTTTGGATTATCTAATAATAATAATAATAATTAGGGAGTTGCTGGTTTCTAAGGAGTATATAACATTACAGCATCCATCACTAATATCACTGTAAAGACTTGTGCGATAATAAACAGGACGAAATAAACTAACAAAGAACGTGCGTTGGCATAGCTTGTCATTAGATTCTCTCCAAATGCCTCCTGATTCAGTCGCTCCTCGTTAATGATGCTGATCTCAATTGCATGGTAATTGAATATAATGGCTTCAAATATAATTGCAAGAACTGCTTGTATTAAAATAGTAATGACAATGGCTCGAGTCCACGTCGAATCACCAAGCTAAATAAAGTGTGTGTGTCAACCTTAATTTTTTATTTTATTGTGTGTTATGTGCTTACAAGTCGTGAGGGTGACAACATTATCTCTCGGATATGAAAAAAAAAAGAAAAAAAAAGGATATAAGCTAAAATGAGCAAAAAAAAATAAATATTTATATATAAAAACGTGAATATTTAATTATGGAAAGCGCCAATAACAATTTCATTTGATCCAAACTACTTATAGAACCGCAATCTGCCCTCATAATAATCTATCAGCTATATAAATGTTGTTTGTTCAGTTTCATCACAATTAATAAAGAAAAAATAAATATTACCTTCTTTGGACATTTACTATGGGTATCTTTTAGTACATGAATCGTTTTCCTGCCATTGTTCCTGGTTTTTCATATATATCTTTATTAATTATTCCGCTTGAAACTTTAATTTTTCAAAAACCTTACCATTCTAGATATGCCAGTAATCTTGATTCGTTGATTTCAGAAGGCTGGACGGAGCGAACATTTGCTATTTCATTTTCCCAACTCTCAAGTATGTTTGGCCATTCTTCTGTGCTTGGTATTTCGAAACCTGCCCTTGTTAATTTTCGTGCCACCTCATTCTTCTCCACATCGTATGCCAGTTCTTTCTTGGCTTTTTTGGCGGGCGCAGCTGCTTCGGGAGAGGTTTTACGCTTGTTGTTATTGACAATAAACTGTTTGACATTCGTGGGAATGGTCTTTAGCTTTAGGTTGGACCAATATTGAGTACATATATCGGGTACATCTCTATACAATACATATATAAGTTTATCAAACCAGATAAAAGAGGAATGCCAATGACTCACGCATGAATGGTTTCGCTTTTTTCAAAAGTATTATCTTCTTCGGGCCATCCTTTCCATTTAATTATATAACTTGTTACAACACCCTGTTGTCATTGTTAGATTGTGACATTTCCGTATTAAAGACATATTAAACTTACCCTGTATGTTTTATGTGATCGAATTGCTTCAACTTCGTATTCGTCTTCATTTTCCTCTTCCTCCTCCTCTACATCTTCTTTCATCTCATCTGCGTCAGAAACAGCTTCTTCAATTGGAGTATCCTCTCTTACAGGCTCTGGACTTGGTGATACAGCTTTTTCCTTTGGCTTTAGATCTTCCTCTTCAGGCTCTTCTTCTTTTTCTGTCATGACAGCATCCTGAGAATCATGTGTGCTTTCTTCTGATGTTGTTTCTGGAGGTGTCACATATTTTTTGTCTTGCTCCAAAGAAGAGGCATCATCGCTCATCTCTTCAGCCATATCACCTTCCTTTGGTTGCGTAATAGTTTTCTCCACCTCCATTGAAATCACTGGCTCTTTGGCTGGTCCAGCGCTTTCTTGTGTGTCATCTTGCTTGTTGCTTTCAGCTTGTTTCTTAACGGCTGTATCTTCCTCCGTCTTTTCTTCGGCTTGTTTATCAGCGACTGTTTCTTCCTTCTTCTCTTCGTCAGTTTGCTTAACTGTCTTTTCTTTCTCCTTATCTTGTTCAGTCTGGGAATCAGTAACCTTCTCTTTAACAATTTTTTCATCTACTTGTTTCTCAATATGAGAGGTTTTTTTTATTTCTTCAGGCGACTTTTCTCTTTCTTCAGGTTGAGGTGTCTTTTCCTTGTCGTCTTTTTGAGGTGGAGGTATAATAGCTTTTTCTTCAGGTGTCTTTTCCTCTTCTTCTTCAAGCTGAGGTGTAATTTCTTTTTCTTTAGATGCCTTTTCCTTTTCTTCTGACTGGGGAGTAACATCCATATCCTCAGGTTGAGCTGTTTCTTCAGGCTGAGGTGTAGCTTCTTTTGAGTCCTCCTGGTCACCTTGGGATATAGTAGCCTCTGATTGAGACACCTTCTCTTCCTGAGCGTTGGTTTCCTGCACCGGATCCTGTTCCTTTTGCACGGTGGTATCAACAGGCACAGCTTCTTTGGTATTGGTAGCAGCGATTGCATTATCTGCTGTGACTGTTTTTGATTTATCTGATTCATCGGCTGTCATCTCCACATCATCAGACGCGTCTGCTTCCTTCATCACCTGGTCTTCCTTTTCAGGGACTCGAATAGCCTCTTCAAATACGTGTTTTGGTATATCTTCCTGCTCCACCATCACAAAAGAGTCCTGGCTATCATTCTCTATAAACGCAGCATCAACTGGAGATAGCCTGTATTCAGTTGTAGGTGAATTGTCAAGAGATAATTTTGGCACAGACGATGATAATTCAGACCTTTCTTGAGAACCAGCGCTTGTTTCATGGCTGTTGGAATAATGCTCTTCGCTACCAGACAAGTCAATAGAAATGGTTTCGCCCTCAATGATATGTTCCACGCGACCTTGACTGGACTGGCGTTGGCTTTCTAGTTTACTGGCATAGGCGACGGTGGCTAGAAGAAAATCGGAGCTAAAGTCGTCGTCCTTGAACATTTGATCAGCATCGTCGTTGATTGACATTATAGATAAGTCTTATCGTTCTTGAAAATAAAATAAAGTGAAAAAAAAATAAAGTTCTTCTTTTTTGAAAGGTATGGGAAAATCGATGTGACTGGATTGTGACGTCAAATGTAAAGGAGTACAGTGTTTCAAGAAAAATGCCAACCGTGATTTAAAGTAGACATCAATGACACTCTTATGCTATTATGTACTTGACATCTACATTGAGTGCTTATCTGGGCAAATAAGCGCCTGTTTTGATGATGTTATGGATGATTTTGATCCACGTTTTTATAGTTTTTTTTGGAGGCCGATTTTTTTTATGCAGACAAACCACATGACGAGAACAAGAAAGCAAGTCCCCGTTTATCAGCAGTATTAGCTTATTCATATTTCTGGTGGCAACATAGCTTGTTTTACCACTCAATTCCAATTGTTTTGACACCAAATTTAGATCAATACACTCCATACCAGAACCACTAAACTTTAATACATGAGCTTTGAATGGTAGCTCGTTTATATTGGTTTTTTCCAGTCGATTTGCGCGTATTTAACTTTTTTATTTGCGTGTCGGACAAAAAGATTTTGCGTACTGGTATTTGCGCATACATGTATATTTTGTATTATAAAATAAAATCAGATGCGCAAATCAATTGGAAAATACCAATATCAGTTGAATGTGATGAAGTATGTACTGACCAGCATAAAATATATACGATGACCATGCTGAGCATTTTGATCCAATCAGATCCTCTGCTTTAAATAAGTAAAAAAGAGTGAGTGAACAGCATCGCGAAAAGCGGTCACTTCAGAGATATACTTTCCTCCTTCTTTTTCTATATTAAAACGCAACTCTCTTTCATTATCATGCCAGGTTTCTTATTTGCGACAGTCCTTTCTGTCCTGTTGGTGATCCATTCTAGACGCAAAAAGTCGCTGACCGTGGATGGAGCAGCCGGTGCGTTTGTGCTTGGTATGGCCACCTTTTCGGCCAATCTTTATTTCTTTACGGTCGTGTTACTTGGCTTCTTTTTATCGAGTTCAAAACTGACCAAAGTAGGATATGATACGTTATGCATTTTGTATATTGACAAGTTATTGTAGTTTAAGGCGGAGAGAAAGCGTATATTGGAATCGGATTATGAGGCATCAAGTGAACGTAATGTCATCCAGGTCATCTGCAATGGTCTGATGGGCGGTGTGGCAGTTGCAATGTACCAAATGACCTGTCAAGATGAAAAATACATTTGCTATGATCAGGCACGCTGGAGCACCGTGTTATTGTGGACTTATATTGGGTAATATCTTTTTATAGACAGCAAGGAACAAGACTGAATTCATATTCTTTTCTATTATTGAAGGCACTATGCCTGTTGCGCAGGTGATACAGTAAGTTGGATATTTCCCCTCTTGTAAACAATAAGCCAGCTCATGATGATATAAAGTGGGCCAGTGAATTAGGAATATTAAACAAGGAATGGCCCATTTTGATTACCCGTTTCAAAAAGGTGCCTCCAGGCACCAATGGAGGGGTTTCGGGCCTGGGTCTCGCTGCGTCTTTGGCGGGTGGCCTGTTTGTAGGCTTAATTGGCGCCCTGACACTTTACCTTGAACAGCCCTGTCATGGTGTTGGCTACGAGCTGGTGATCCTGGGCGGGTTTGCTGGCTTGGGAGGATCACTGGTGGACTCTTTATTGGGTGCTACATTACAAGAGAGTCTTTATTCAGAAGACAAGAAAATCATCCTCAATGAGAGAATACCCGAGCAAAACATTACAGTGATCAGTGGCTATCCTGTACTGGACAACCACCAAGTGAACTTTATTACTTCAATTACCACCAGCGTGCTGTGTGGGTTAACAGCCTGGTGTCTTTATCCAACAGCTTAATAATATTGATGATATTTTTTATATTTTATTATATATTATATTATGTCCTTCAGCTATTGTGCTTCTGTTGAGGCACCGACATTCTGTTCCTTTAACAAAGCGTCAATGGCTTCTGGTTTATACAAATCATATTTGACCTTGCCATTCACAAGTCTAATGGTAGCAAACTCCACTATTTGATATATAAAAAATCAGTTTCACCTCTTTGTAAACATATAAAATACTTACACTTCTCGCTTGATAATGTTGTGCTATCCATTGTTTTACTCAAGACCTTGACAGCCAATGCCTTTGCTTCTTCCAATGACATGTCATCCTTGTGATCTTGTTTTAAAATACTCTGTGCAGTGGCATTGTTGGCGCCGATGCAGGTGGCCTTCCAGCCACCGTAGTTACCAGAAGGATCAGAGTGATAGAGCTGGAAGCCATGATGCTCATCATAACCAGCGAAAATGAAGGAAACACCGAAGGGACGTAAACCACCATACTGTGTATAACCTTGCTTTAAATCACATAAATTATGTACAAGCTGCTCAACAGGAATCTCCTCATTGTAAGCAAAGAGATAACGCTGGGCACTTGCTCTGGTCCAATTGATTAAAATGTTGGCATCTGCTGTAATACCGGCGACACCACAAATAATGTTACTATAATAAAAAGAAAAAGTGGTTACTTTTCGTGTTCTTTCTCGTATATATTTGCTCATCTTTACTCGTTTAATTTATAGATCTTTTCTGAAGAGGTGGTGTTTTCCAAAAGCTTTGAGGTCACCTTCTTCTCAGCAGCAATAACAATACCATCCTTTGCAAGAATGCCCAAGGCATTGCCTGCCAAAGTAATAGCTTCCATGGCATATTCAACCTGATATAAGCGACCTGTTTTATGGTGTGAGCTGATGTCTCTCTTTGACAACAATATATTTAATATATTACCTTCAGGTGAAAAAATAGTGGTTCTTGAATCGTATCTTCTTGCCATTATGAGTGTATAAAGTAATAACAGAAATATAAAAAAAAGAAGATTATGCCTTTCGCGTTTATAAGAGTGGATACACGTAATTCAGACTTTTTCTGTGACGTGTACAGGAGTTGCAAAATCTTTTTTTTTGGTGGAATACGTCGATGTTTCCTTTTTTGGAAGTGTCTCGGCTTAACAGTGAGGGCGAGATGCCACTGCTGCAATGTATTCATGATATGGGCTATAGTGAATTCTATTAGAATGGCTTATAATTGATAGAATCAATATTCATCCAATTTATTTTTACAAAAAAAAAAAAGAAGCCATTTGACATCTCAATGCTTGAAGTGTATCTTAAAAGACGAGAAAATCTATCAATCTATATATTGAATTGGCAATCTAAAGTATTTTTTCCACTCACTTGGAGCAATATCGTTTTTTTTTTCTGCTCCAAGGAGATTTCATACCCAAATCTTCTCCATCCAAAAACCTTTTAAACCAACTTTATTCGAATTAACAATAGATTGATATGTATATTTTTTAATGAAAACAATATAGGATTAATCTATAAATGAATGGTATTATATTATATTTAAAATCAAAACTCTAAATTTTCTTCAACTGCAAATTATAAGATTAATTTCAGAATACCATTATTACTAATAGCGTCAAAGCGGTACTGTACAATGATCTTGTCAACTGACGACAATGTTGTTTCCTTAAATAACCCGGTGGTTACGACATTATTATTAATAGATACGAAAACCTCTAAATATAACGTGAGTCGTAAAAAGGGACCCCCCCCTTCAACAACCCTGAATGCCAAGTATTTATTGTTTACTTGCAAGTTTATCCGTTTGGAACAAAACAAGTGATTCTACTACGCAAACTTTGTATGGAAAGGGACGGATTATGTACCTATAAATAAAACGCTATGCATTATATCATAAAATGAGATATACTACTTATAATTATATAAAACAAGAATATGAACAGTAAAAAAAGCATAAGTCAAGAATATACATGGAGTAAATGAATACACTCAATTGAGATCTCCCTCAAGAGTGGTGTGCTGTTGTTGTAGCCAAGACAATGCCAGCCAATGGAAATTGTAGTTTATAATACAATCCAGCGAATTTTATTGGTTCACTATTTTGTTTTGTTTATTTTTTTTTCTTTTGATTTTTTTATTCTTCTCCATCAACCAAGATTAATCTTTTACAACAAAATGACTCAAGTAATTATACAAAATCTATCAGGACATTCCGCTCTTTGCTTACCAGTAGAAAACCACACAACAGCACATGATGTAAAGCAGCTCGTCGAACAACGAACACACATTCCTGCTGATCAGCAAATATTGAGCACCCTCAACGGTCATATCCTTCCTTCTCATGAAACTTTGCAAGGAGATTGGATCCATCTTGAACTATCTGTCCGCCAATGCGGTGGTAAAGGTGGTTTTGGTTCCATGTTGCGCGCCCAAGGTGGAAGAATGAATGCACAAAAGACGACCAACTTTGAAGCCTGTAGAGACTTGCAAGGACGTCGTATTCGTACTGTGAATGAAGCTAAAAAGTAAATAAGACTAGAAGCCAAAAGAAAACATGTGTATTAATCAAATACTTTGATAGGTTACAAGAAGAATTGGATGCCATTCCTGAACGTGAACAAGAAAAACGAGAAAATTTAAAGCGCAAAATTGATGAAGCCTTGAAAGAAAGAGAGCCAAAAAAGTATCTCTTTGATGATAACCAGTTCTTGGAGGACACAGAGGAAATGGTTGATAACGTAAAGAGCGCAGTGGGTGATGCCATCAAAAAACAAAAGACTGCTCATAAACCCGCAGTGGCATCTACCTCCGCAAGCATGTTTGACGACGATGTCTCTTCCGATGAAGACGAGGAGGAAGAAGAAGAAGAAGTAGAAAAGGAAGAAAAAGAAAATAAGCCAATCATAAAGAAAGATGTTAAAGGAAAGGGCAAAGCATAAAGAAATTATATAGCATAAATTTTTTATATATCAATATTGTACACACACACACACACACACACACACACACACACACAAATAAAGTAAAGCGTTTTGAAATCTTGCAAATTTTAAAAAGTGAATTTTTTTTAAATCAGTTTATCCGTTAAATGTCCCTCTTGTACGACATTAGGATGCGGACAATTGGGGATTAAAGGAATGGTGCCTTTGTTCGTAAAATAAATACAATATCTAGATTAGAGGGAGTCGATGCATGGATCCATCATGCAGCTCGGTTTTGGCCGATTCCTTTAAACTTTTATCAATGGCACTATTCATTTGAAGAGTACTTAATGGAGAGCTATTTAGTTTTGATGAGTAAGCGCTTCACCTAAGTTACCGCTTATGGTTATAAACAGTTTGGCTTTCACGACGAAGGACATCTCTTTTTTTTATCAACCATTGTCTTTATTCTCCATCTTCATTAATAAAAGATACTGGATCATCATTGTTATAGTCCATTCATTATGAAAGACGTACCATCTCTCTTTCTCCGACTTTGAAAACGATGTGCATTGAAAAAACAAGTGCCAAACCCATTCCACTTGAATCAGTAGTGCTTCTTCTTTATTTATGTTTACACACATTTGATTAGTTAACTTAAATAATGAATTGCATTCGTTAATTAACCACCTTCTCTGATGCATTAATTCATATACTTTTTTATGCACGACTTGCAATTTCTTGATATCAACAACAATGCACAAAATTAAGGAGAAACAGAATCCAGAACATTGGCTATGATTTATTCCTTCACTCTCTCTCACCCTCCCCCCGTTTGATTAACATGCTTTTGTCATGTGTATAACATATTTATACAACTGATCAGATAAGCTTGTGAAAATGTTTTTCATGAGGCTTGATCACGTAGAAAGATGTTAAAATCAAAGTTTATCGTTGGATCGGAACAAAAAGTATATTAATAAGTATATATAAAAAGGTGTGAACCTTGCTTTTCCTGAGTAACATAAGTAAGGAGTCAGTTTTCTATTATATAATAGCAATGAATGGGAAAAGAAAAGAAAAGGTGTAAATCTTATATATGAGCTATTATTAATTGTTTATTACCAAATCACAATAGCTTTTTTCTCAAATTCTCATCACAAATTAATTTTACATAATAAATTTCAAGCCCAATCCTCTTATTGGCTCATTTATCGTTTATGCGATTATATATACACTATTGCTATATTTGCCATACGTATTTTTTATTTTATAAATATGAATTCACGCTTTTCATGTGAAATGGGCTGTTTTGATTGTTTGGCCTTCGTTTATGTATAGGAAAATGCAGGTCCCCCTTAATTCTTGATTAAAGCAATGATTTAGCAGGAGTAGAGATAATCAATATATAACTTGATAAACATCAGAGACTACATACATATATAAAATATATATAATAAAATAGTGTTATTTTAGTTTATAGATGTAAAAACTCCTTGGATAAAAAAAACGCGATTAAGTTTCCGGAGTTTTGTCCATAGTTATACTAAAAAAGAATAAAGTCAGATTTTTTTACGTGTTTGGACGTGGCTTCAAGTCCACCAAATAAACAGGGAACGCTGCCACATACACAAATCAAAACGTCTTGTTAAGACAAGGGAGGAGGCTTAATCGTTTAAGCCATTATTCAAATGTCTTATTTGCAGGAACCCGTAATATTCCTCTATTAGCCATTTTCAAAAAAATAAGCTTTTTTTAAATAGCGTGTGGGGTATTTAAAAAAATAAAATCAAGAGGTTCACATTTAATCCGTATTTCGGATTTGAAAATGAAAATGAAAATTATATACATGCACTTGAAAGCAAAGATGAAAATAAAAACCTTGTTGGTGTATAATCAAATAGTAGTGAGTTTATAAAGATGAGCTGAAACCCGGAATGATATATAATATATAGAAACATTTGAAAAATATATACACTTGTCTATATAATCAATTTCGATCCGTGACCAAAACACAGTGGGTCATCAACAGATTAAAAAAAAGTCTTATAATTTTTTTAAAAGCAGAAATAACCTTCAAAATAGTCGGAAACGGACATTTCTCCTTCTGAGTTAATGAAACCGTTTTCAACCGACATTTAAGCGAACTCTGTACAACCCCACAAAATAAAATAAATAAGCAAGAGCAACTATATACGTGGCGGAGTCAATAATGTTATTATTAATTTTATTTACAGTTTATAAAAGAAAAAATTTTTTTTTTTCATATGCGTACAATTACAAATGGGGGGGGTGTAAAAATAAATACAAATTAGGGATTAGGATAAATTCCAGAAGAGAATGAAAAAGGTTTAATGTTTACATATTTACAAGTGGTATATTATTTTTTTCTTTGTCCGTAATATTCTGTTCATAAAGCTTAATAATCATATGTATCGTCAGGCTCAGGAAGAGCGTCCAATCTGTTTTGGAGATTGAAGAGTTTGGGAGTCATTGTTGTCTGGAGACTTTCACGTGCCTCTGATTCGGGGAGGTGTTGAACGATGAAGAGAAAAGCGTTGGCACAGTCATCAAGTGCGTCACGAGCAGTGGTAAGATCGCCTGAATAGTATGATGATCCCTGAGAGTCTTCAGCATAGTTCAACTCATCAACAGCGAGTGTATAGAGCTCTTGGAGCTTTTCGTATTCTTGCTTGGTATCAACGAGCTCTTCATGTGAAATGTTGCTTGAGCTTCTGCGACGGAAAAAAGGTAATGCTTGGCGAACTTTATCAGCCATTGATACTGTTGAGTCTAATGTGCCAACTGAGATGGCATCGCTGCTCTGTTTGCGTCGCTTATCACAGTCATCAAAAGAAGTTGTAGGTCTGTAGCGCTTGTGTGATAGTTTGTCCATCACTGTATTCCACTTTGTTTTAAAAATAGTTGCTGCTGGCATTGTAATTAGTTGCATAATAGTTTTATTAAATGTGTATTTGTATGTATATATATGACAGTGGTATTGAATTATATAAAATAAAATAAAATATGTAAAACGAAATAGAATAAAAATTTTTTTGATCGTTTTGACCTAGGTATTTATATAAGAAATTAGGGTCGGAATAGGTGGAATTTTTCGGAGACGCTGTTCGTATCACATTACCGATATAAATGGCAAGATTACGACTGTCAAACCAATGGCGACACGGAGATTATAAATCCAAGAAAAAATAAATAAATAAGGCTTGCAATCGCGCATGAAAAAAGAAATGGCTGTTACTAAAAAAGAAAGAAGGGGGGTCCTAAAAAAATCGGAGTTATTCCCGTAACTAAAAGTTGAGCGCAGCCTTGGGGGTCAGGGGGCTAGCCTCCCATAAACAGAAACAAAAATATATACGAAACCAACACGTCGAGCCTGCAACAGACCGCAGCAGCAAAAGCAACAGAATGTGATATAACCCAAAAAGTTAACCATATTAATGCAAAAAACAACTTGGATCCTAAAATAGCAATACTCATCACCTTAAAAATATGTGTTTCAGATAAAGAAAGTAAACGTTTTAATTGAAAATAACGATAAATAGTTGCTTCTCTCTCTCAATAAAGAAAAGCGATCGAAATAGTATTTGCTTCTATCTTTAAATCATATATATCCATAAAAAATAAGAAGAAAAATACCTAAAGAAAACAAAAATACAAAAAAGAGTCTATAAATACATTTTAACTTTTCCATATGAAACCTTCTTCATTTCAAACGCGGGCTTCATTCGAAATAGTCCACTGTTTTTTATTGTTTTTTTCTGTGGCGAATTTTATTTGTTAGGTGGCTGTTACCATAGCAACACCATGAAGTTTCCAAATAAAGGGGACCAATGGCTAATTTGATTTTACAATCTCGGGTTTCTAGAAATAGTAGTTTGTTGTTTAAAAATAATTTGCAGTTATTTTAGCTTTTTTCATGCACAACGCATCATCAATGGGTTGAATGGGGCTACCTTGGCAAAATAACTCTTCCGAAATAACGTAGTTCTATTTACTGTTTTAATCAAATAGGAATATGTTTTTTTTATTATGGGGGGGTGATGAAAAGCATAATATCGTGTACTGTGGTAATGAAGTGCATTATTTTTGTTATTATTTCTATAATTGAATGCATTAAACCAAACAAAAAAAAAACGATATCATGATTTATCATGATACCAAAACAGTCAAACAAATATACAAAAAAGAGTAATATTGACAACATTGACCTGGTATATATGGGAGTAAAAAACCGAATTCTATGTTTGACATTGTTATTGTTCTTCCTGATTGAAATCGATTTCTTTAATGAACAATTGCAAATCTCAATTTATGCCTATAACCATTTTTGGGATCACTTCACATTTGACAAATATAAGTCGGATCTAGTTTTATCCACTACGGAGTAAGTTCACCCCCACATTATTAATTAATAAAATAATAATAAGAGTCAAAAACGACGCAAGTAAAGAGATTCTTTCCGGGAGTCAGGTGACGCAAGGCACATGGCATAAAATGACCACAGAAGTCTTAAATGATGTTATTTTATAGCGTAATCTATATTTTATTTAAATTACTTGTTATATATATTAATAATCATTTATTTGCTCCAACCGATTGATCATTTATACATATATAAAATATATACCATTGTATTTGATGATAAAGGAATTGCTCGATGAATTAAATTGGGATCAGAAATATAAATTTTTATTTTACATTTTTTTCATTGGCTTTTTTCCTCCTGAAATTACCCGTAAAATATGCGAAGGACAATATCGAAAAAGCAAAGTTCCATAGTGGCATGAAATATCAAACTTCAAAAATTGAAAATGCTCCCAATGTGTAATTTATTTTTGACTGGGTAGAATTTATTTTAAAAATTATAGCCAATTCGTATAATTGTAACTCACATTTCCCTTTTTCCTATATTCGTTTTTTCAAAATACCATCCATTTCCTTCAACTCGGAATAGTTCTGCACTGGAGCTTTTTTTTTTCTAGATTTAACAAATTATGCGAAAAAACGTAAACTTTTGTTCCAGACTTATGGAAAAATAGGGCATGTTAAATTCCCCGAAGTTCAAAAAGGAAAATATGCAAATATGCCACTTTGATGAGTGGATAGGACTAATAGCAGCCCCAAAAGATAAAAAATTATCGGTCACAATAGAAAAAAAGTTATTGTATTCCATATATGACAATCAAAGAAGATCATTACACAAAATTTTTAGTGATATGATTCTGATTAATCGTTTTTTTTTTTATATACAAACAAAATAAACATGAAACTTTATGTGAAATCTAGAACACATCTTGATTGTAGCCGTTGACTACAAAAGTGCCGTTTCAAATGATTAAAGATGTAGAAAAGATTATCTGAAAATAGAAAGATTTTTTTTTTTATGTGTCATGATTTGATCCGAACTCCCCCAAGTTTATGCTGATAGCATTTATGATCCATCATCAGTCATAATAACAAAATACGTGTTCCATTTTTTTATATAATGATGATGATTGTGTTTTTTTTCTTGTTCTTCTTGTTCTTCTTCTTCTTCTTCATTAGGATATACCTTTTCTTGGTTTTAACTGAAACAAGACATCTTTCTTACTCCAAGTGCAGTTATTTAGTTGTGATAACAATGAGAATACAATTCCGTTTCACAAAATAGACACGTTTTGTCAATATATTTTTTATGAGGCGTAACGTATTATATAAGATATTGTAAAAAAAAAATGAAGGCTGATTTATGTGTTCATGCTTGAATCAGATTATTCCAACTTACCTCGAATTCGGAAATTATCCTCCAAATTTGGAAAATGGATTCGTCTTCAAATATCCCATAAATGGGGGGGACCTTTTTTACCACGGGTTCCAAAAATGCCGAGTTTCCCTCTGCCAAGTTTGATAAGAAAACCAAGAAATAAAAAGAAGCTTTCTTTGCTCTCTTCCCTTGTCGTCTTGTATATAATAAGATGATCCGAATATCCCCACCCCCTCTTTTTTTAAATCAGATTATGCCTCTTTATGAAACATGAATATTTATTTATTCAAGGTATTTAAAACATACCTTCTTTTGATTGATAAGACAGGTAATCTCCCAGATCGTTTATGTAATCAAGACCTGTAGATAAACTGTTTTAGTATATCATTACAGTGATTTACCGTGATGAATAATAAAGTGTCGTATGCATGCGATATATTACCCCATTTTTGGATTGATCAGAGGAAGATGAATAATCAGGACGCGTAATATTTGCAAAAATCGACGAATTTCCTTTTTTAGAAGCACCAAATTATTCAGCATTTCGTATAGAAATGGTAGCACAGTATTCTGCAGTGGACGTCATGGATCTAATTCAATTTACCCATTTGCCCTGTTTTAACTATTCTTGGGCCGTTTTTTATTTACTTTACATTTTATTCATTTAGATAGAATCAAAAAACGGGGGGAGGAGAGGGAGAATTATTAATTTCATTTTAAAAGAGTTGGACAAACTTCTCCCTTCTTTTTTTAATTAGCCTTTTTTTCGCCTTGCGAAGCAATATTTTCTATACATGTAAAACACCATTTCAACAGAACAAGAAAAAAAAACGCGTGGAATCAAACTCAATCATTCCTTAGCTGTTTCAGTTAATAGAATGAACTGAAGAAAACAATTGACTTTTTGTAGAATAATTTATGCATGAGCGGGAGTGAAAAGATAAACAAACAGCATTACGTTCATTCTTAACTTTTTTGAGATTGATCTCAGTTTGGTAATATCAAAACAATGTCAAATGAAAGAGAGAGACCTGATCTTCATATGCAATTAGATCGAGATAATATCCCCATTTCATCATTTTTATTATAATAATACCAAGGAATGGAATGCTTTATTTAGAATACAGAAATTCAAAATGAAATATAATCGATCAAGATGTAAGAATTTCGATTTAATTTGATATTTTTTTTCAAACAAAATTGTTTTTGCTTCTCTCTCTCTCTCTCTCTCTCTCTGAGTTTGATTATATAAACAAAAGGCATTTATTCAACTCAGCGCGTTATGCTTGGAAAGCTTATTCCACGGATCTTTATGTTAAAAAAGGCGGAGATCAATTGTACAGTAAACACACATTTTTTGTTTTACACAACGGATGCATTTTATCGGAACCTTTTTGTTTCTGTCTTGCGTTGCTTCCGAGATCAAAAAAAGTAAAGCATTTCCAAAACGTAATACAGACTTTTAATATACAGCTGGTGGTATAATTCTATAATTTATTTAGGAAATTATAACAGAAAGTTTTTTCGTGATACAATATTCTAGTGGTATTTGGTAAAATATGTAAGAATATGAAAAATATACTTGTTTTTTAATGGTTATTATTATTATATCATTATACAAATACAAATACAAATACAAAATACTATATTTTCAATTTTATTTTCAACAATTGAAGTATTTTGTTTATTTCTCGGAATTGCCTTTTTGTGTTGTTGGAAGAAACTCAGAGATTCCAGAAATAAGTTTTTTTCTTTCTTTTGCACATGCATTTTTTGATATTCCATCTCATTTCTATCTTTTACCAAAGAAATTTCTGTCTAAATTCGGTTTCTTTCCATTTTTGCTCCTTTTCAAATGTTCATCATGAATACGTTTGCATATGAAAAAAGTAACAACAAAGTGAGGGTGATCTTCATATGTTCTTCATATGAAAAGTTTCATGGTAACACAGTTTAGTAAGTCCCAAACATGACAAACACCATACAAAAATTTACGTGAGTAATTTTTATAACAACAAAATAAAATAGAGCGTGATTAAAATGTGAGCATCTGCGTGATTATCATATTTACTCGAGATGCTATTGCAATTGTATCATGGGTATTTAAAGTGTATTTTATTATTTTATTATTATTATATTCTATTTCATTTTATGACAATAAAGCAGGAAGATCATTTTATTCACACAATCTCAACTTTAATTGTTATACAAAAAAAAACAGTGACTATGCTCAACTCCGTTCAATACCAACTGTACCACAACAAGAAAAATATAGCTTTTTTATAAAAAAAAATGAATCGCGTAGATATGTTTCTAAATGATAATTGTTTTTTCTTTTATATATTTATTAATGAGAGAGGAAGAGAGAGAAAATAGTACTATTTATATTATGGTTGAGGTGTTGCTCAATAAGATGCGTTATTATAACTGGGGGGGGTTTTTTTGAAAAAAAGATATATGTACAGTATGAAAAAGAAATCTAGATAAGATAATAAATGGATAAAACAAACCAAAACAAACCATAGAGATGAGCACCATGCTGTACCCCCAACGAAGAGGGCGTTGAGCTTGGCTTAAGACCATGATTGGTGTTGCTATCATCACACATGGACCGTGATTTAGGCGTCTTGACACTCCCATCGGTTGTATAGTTTGTACGTGTTAACACCGTCGAGTAACCAATCGAGTCGAGTATACGCAAAATGCCGGGACCAATGGGCGACTTGTACTCCATCTCAACAAGCGTGTTGTTAGTGGTTGTGACATTGTAACGGAGGGTGGGGATGGTTGCATAATATTTCTTCACAAGGTCCTCCAGTGTTTGACCCGTGTGATAACCCTGCGTCATTAGGAAATCAGGCGTGGCAATATAAGTATCATCCAAGTGCGAGAGCATCAGACCGGGTCTGTTTAATGTGCTATCGGTTAGCTCAAAGCGACTTGTGAAGATATTCTCACCAGTGACCAGCGACATGTTGGTATAAGTATGGTTGAGATAGGGGATGAGGTTGTAGCTGCTGTTGGCCACAGCAGCGGGCTGGAACTGAAAGGTGAGACTATCACGTTCTGACAGGGACATCCACAGTTTGCGTGCATAGTTGGATTGGTTGGCGGCATTAAAGGCACGGATGAAATTGACAATAAATGCATCGTTGTTTTGAACGCAGAAATCCTGCATTTGGAACGCCAGGTCGCTTAATGCCGTTACGGTGGTGACGTTGAGCTCGGTGTCCAGGTTGACAAGGAACTTATCAAAGATCATGGTGGGCTGGAAACCCGTGACATACGTGGGCCCAGTCTCCTGGTTGACGTACCAGTATGGCACGGGCGTCACTAGTTGGAGCTCAAGTGGGTCAATCACGCCCTCAAGTAGATAGCGGAAGGGCGATGCGCCAGACCAAAAGTACGGTGCCCATGAACTGAGAAATCCCAAGCCATGCATTAATTCGTGTAATACGATGTATCTGAAGTCGATTTGATGAGACTGAATGTTTTGTGAACTTTCATTCTATCCGACCAGCATTAGTTAAAAATAGAGTATACAAGTAAAATAGATGAAATGCTTACAAAAAGCCAATATTTTCCATTTAATGGTGTTCCTGTGCCATTCCAGCCCTGTTTCACTGCTTGATCCAAGTCCGTTGAGTTCATGTAAGCATCATGATTGATGGCAATCTCTACATCATAGGTTGACCAAACCGAAGTGCTGCTGTAAGGTGCAAGCTGCTTCGCCAATGCTTGAGGATAGACATAATTCAAATCTGCTCCATCTTCAAAAGGCAAAGTAAACTATTTTTGATTGAGTAAAATATCAAGAACAAAGTATGACCCTCTTACCTGTGATGTAGGTGCACCCCAGCCTAGTGTATCATTGGCACATTTGACATTACAGAAGCTGTAATAATATACCTTGATTCTATTAATAATAACAAGAAAAAAAATTTTTTTTTTCATCTTTTAGTTTGATTTTATCATTGACTCTATTAAAAAACAACCTGCAAGCTTACAATAAACTATTTTTGACATTGACCACTCGAGAAAATTCGTCAATGGCGGCTCCGACCACTCTGTTGATTTTACTGCAAAATGTATCGTCTGCCTGACATTCCAAATCGTACTGCACTAATGGATCAGATGTATTCGTATATTGAATAGTGGAGTTTGTCGTGCTATTTGTGATTGGCACATGCTTAGAAGATGGTGTTGTTTGATATATGGAAGTCTGAATATGAGTGTTCGGAGAAGCGACGCTCGTTGTTACCGCTATATCGTCATTGTCTTCGTCATTATCGCTCATGTCGCCGTCGTCGTCCATCTCGGTATTTTCATATGCTTCTTCATCTCCAATGACGGGGTCATCCAAACTGGTAATGTGTTTTTTATTATGGGTTGTTGTGGTAACAGTCGTAGTTTTAATGATGGTGGTTGTGATTTCTGAATCGTCATTAAGAGCAAATGTAGGTAATGGTATTGGATCAATAGATTGGAAGCTATCAAAGTAATCTATTTTAATGGCATGGACTGAATGGGTTGTATTATTATTTTCAGTTGTAATTAATGCCGCTAGAAAT
>VCJJ01002419.1:11673-21807 GCA_024139415.1 Backusella tarrabulga | reverse complement strand
AAAAAAAAAAGAGAGAAATGGCTACACACACACACGAACGCACACTAACAGATACACACTTTAGTAATATTAACAAAAAAAAAAGGAAAAGAAATAGGAATAAGTTTTTTTTCTTTATCGTAGCAATAATATGCACTGAAAGAGTCCGAAGGTTTTATCGAAAACCTATTTTTACGGCTCGGAATTTGACCTCCCTTCTTTTTGGAATATATTTAAATACTTGCAAATGAGCAGGTTTTAGATGATTGAACTTGATCATTCCGGTCCGGGTTCATGCACTCTCTTTCCCTCTTCCTAGTTGTAATGTGTATATATTGTACAATAATTGAGTGCAATTGAAACGTCATCACAAGGAACAGAATAGCAAAAAAAAGGAAGAAAAAAAGGACATCTTTCTCCTTATTATTATTAGTATTACAAACTTGAAATACTAATAATAATAATAAGGCATTTTATTTTGATCCAAGTATTAAAAAAGATGATTCGAGAGTGAAAGAGAGAGTGTGAGAGATGCTACTGTGAATGAAAAGAGGTGATTGCATCCGCCATTTCATATGTAAGCATGTATGTGTGTCTATTTATATTACGCATAAGAAAAAATGACATTTGCTTGGTATGAAACATCTTTTGTTTCTATTTTAAAACTAGTATTCATGTATTATTCTTGCTTTCTGCTATTCCTCATTCAACAGTATCATTAAAAACTATAACAACTAATAATTTCCAATATCCAAGTGTAACTCGTTGTTTACAACAACAAGCAATAACAATAAAGCACCAAACAAAACAACAGAACAGTAATGGTTTGTATCACCCAACAGGGAATGCAATATCATATTATAAGGAGAAGGAACAAGGAGGGGAAGAAAAATATATATTCGAAAGCTTGTCGATCAAAAAGTGGCTGCGAATAAAGAATATCCTGAATAAAATAAGAAATTGGACCATATTGAATAGGTCTTTATAAAGTTAATAAAAAGGGGAGAATGATAATCAACAATAACAATGGATGTCAAGAAGAGGTCCAAGTGCAATTGAAAGGGTTCCCTTAATGACAGTTGGATTGAGCTCCTCAAAAAATATTCTATTTTTAAAATAAAGAAAGATAACCCTTCTTTCTTCGTTTATAATGATTTATAAAAAGGGAGACAGAGAATTATATCTCTTTTTATTTGCATCTCTTCTTCTTTTATAAACAATTAAAACAAATAAGTGTGCGTGTGTGTGTGTACAGTCTATTTCGGCATATCACTGCATATATTCTCTCTCTTTCTTTCCTTTTTCCATTCCTTCATCCCTGCTTATTCAATTAAGCAATAATACATTATTGCTATTATTACATATAGCCTTATATCCTTTCCTTAATTCTTTTCTCTTCCTTTTTTCTTCTTCTTCTTTTTCCTCTTGGTCACACCATTCTATTCCTTTCCCTTTCGCGCTGGATAGCATTGGGTTTATCGATCTAGTAATAGTTACGTGCCCTTGTTATTATTATCATCATCACTAGCACACCAACGTATCATATCACCACCACCACCACCACCACGACCAACTCCATTCATTCACCCATAATATACATTTCACCCTGTAATACTTGATTCTATACATTTATATCATTTTCATTCAAAATCAACAAATGGAAGACTACATGACATCAATTCATATCAAACAACTTAGATGTGCAATTCAACACTACTGGTTTCAAGTCTACACTTGCTTATTTTGGATAGCATCAACTGTATTCATTCATAACTGGGAAATAAAAGAAAAACAGTTGGAGATGATGATGATGAAAGACAAACTGTCGTGTCACAATGTATTTCCAACAATGACAGCCATTGAAGAAGAGTACCAAGACGACGACGATGATGACAGTTGTTGTTTTTCAGACGATGATGAAGAAGAGTCTGATAGTGACGACGAAACCATAGTGACAACAACACTATCTCCTTGGACCAAAGAAAAAGAATACGAAACACAAACCCTGCATTCATTTGATACGAGCAAGTCGGGATCCAAATCCAGCATTAAACGCAAGATGAGCAGCATCAAACACCACGTGACGGCATGGAAGCAGAAGCACTTTCACGAAAAGAGCAAGTTTGTCTTTTCAAAAAAGAAGCAGAACATACTTGCCACTTTTAGAAGGAAAACTTCACCAGATATTTACATTTAAAATAAATTCACATGCGATTTTACTCGAATTATTATAATTTGAGTGACCATTTATTTATACCTTTTATGATCAAAATGATCTGAGTCAATAAAATAGCTTAAAACATAAAATAAAGGGGTTAAAAAAACCAAAAAAGTGTCAACATCACTCTCTTTTTCTTTACTTTACCTTCCTTTACATACACTCATTTCTTTTAAAATTATAAACAAGGCAGTATAAATGCAACGGTAAATAGCAACAACGGCAACAACGACATGATAACCGGAGATATTTATCCATTTTTTTTTGTCTATATAGTTACGTTAAGCACGCTACACTCATTAACAACTGTTACCCAGACAAGGACGGTGAAAGCAAACCTCGATCGTCTGAATTAAGTTACCTCGTCTTTTATGCCAGTTCTCGACCTGAGAAGCTCACAAAAGTAGGCTTGTTTTTGGAAAAGAAAGTCGAGCGCGATGTCGGTAGATCTAGAATGCAGTAAGTTGCATCAGCAATGATGATGATGATGATGATGAAGAAGAAGAAGGTGGATGATGAATGGGTCAACTTATTGGAAATATTAAATTTAGAAACAACCAAGTGTCTCTCAGCATTTTAAAGGCGCTGATTGAAAACTGTCACCGTGATTTGAACCTCTTTTCGAAATATGTTGTCAAAATTGTGAGCATGGTGTTGGATTCAAAGGACATTGAATTGATTGATAGAGCTTGTGATTTGGTAAAGATATGATATTGCTGCTCTAGTTTTGATTGTAATAATAACAAAAAATGAACTAGTTTATTGTATATTCCAGTTATAATGATGGTTCTGACTTGGGATTGGATACTGAATTGACAAAGGATTACAAGTCTTTACTATTGAAACTATCCAAGTTATGTCATCATGATAGTAAAGACGAGACCTTGAAATTACAGTAAGTTTTGTTTATATTTTTAATGTAAAATATGCAGGCATTAAGTACATCTTGTTAGGATGGAATACAATGGTCAGAGAGCTTTGCAAGCAGCTATTACCTCAACTGCTATGCAAGCATCTGACGCTAAATTCCAATTGGATATTATCCTCACGCCTTTGATTAAAACATTGGCTGCGTCTAAAAACCCACCTAATGCACTTGTACTAAGGTAAATAAGGGAGAGGATCTTCATTTGTGATGATATATTTACTTACTGTCTGATATGTAGTCCTGAAGGTTCTGATATCAAACAATCAGCTATCGGTTTTGACACTTTGAATCAGCAGACCAATGTTATCATGTCTGCAAAATCAACCCATTTGTTGTTTAGTAGAACAAATGCTGCTTCTATTAAGGCTTCTCTTGCTCCAATTTTTGCGTAAGTTGTTCATCCAACGTGTTATATTTCATACTAAATATCCATGTAGATATTTAGATAAGCATGGAAAATGGTGGCCATCCAAGTTTGCTACTTCCATCATGATCTTGGTATTGGAATCACTTCAGGTAAAATCACATAAATAAAGTAAACCAAAACCAAACCAAAACAAAGTAACCCTTTTTATTATATACATTATACATCCAGCCCCAATTCCGTTATCTTTTAGTATCAGAAATTCTTCAACAAATTGAGCTTACCGAAACTCAAAGCAATGAAGAAAAGCATGCATCCCTCGTCTGTGCACTCAACGCCATTCTTAATGCCAACACACCACTTGTGGGTATCTCTGTCTTGGAAGTCCTCAATTCCTTATTCAACCACTTGGTCCAAACCGTCAGAGGAGGAGAGTCATTGCTTAGCTCTGTTGAGCCCGCTGACCTCGATGCTCAATTGGACTATACCATCCAACAAGGTCTTTTGAATAGCATTGGAGGCTTGGCATCTCAAACTTACTATGTCAACCAGCTCAATGACATTACCGGTTATATGATCAGCAGATTGTGTACTGTGCAGGATACCAATGGCTTCCCTGTGAAGCAGTATAGAAAGGTCGTACTCAAGTGTTTGGAGGCAACTTCGGTAGCTGCTGCTGCTGATAAGGAGGAATCTTCTTCAGAGGAGGATGGCTTGAACTTGACCAAGTTTGGTACTGCTACTTTGGAGGCTTGGGTACCTGCTTTGGATCTTCTTTTAAATCAAGATCCTGGTAAGTTTTTTTTTTTGTTTTATATAGTTATGCATCTTCTAACAATACTTTCCTATCAAAAACATAGAAACTAGAATTGATTTTGCTGCCACCATTGTTCATTACCTTAAAGTAACTTCTACTGAAGAATCTTCCATCGAGTAAAGTGTTTATATAGTTAATGAATTCCAACATTTTAATTAACCTTTTTCTTTTTTTTTAATATAGACCCTATGATAATGTAAGCGATAAACCCTTTTTTTTTTAACTCCCCCTCCATTTACCATTCATCTTTTTCTATCTAGCACGCACTTGATCACCAAGGAGATCTCCAATTCGTCAACCAACTCCACGAAAAAATCATTGAATGGATTCAATCACCCGAATTGAGTGTCTACGAAGTCGAATCTATCTACATGCTTCTTTCAGGTCTAGTAGGCAAGTTTGGTACCGACGAGACCATCAAGCTCATCCCACTTGCCTTCAAGATCCAAAGTCTGGTCAAGGAAAACCAGATCCGTAACACCGCACGCCAAAGAGCCGTGGGCGCACTTGTTATTGAATGGCTTCTTTTCGTTGCCGGCTATTATCGATTGACTCCCTTGGCAGAATATGTCGATGAGATCAAACAGGCTCGTCTGGCCCATAAAGAATACTCTCCCATGTTCGTGAGCTCAAGAAGCAAGAGCTTGACCAGCTCATTTGAGTTACTTGAGCCTGAAAACACAAACCCCGTCTACAAGTATGCTGATAGAAGAACTGTCGTCAGTATCTTGGTCAAGGAAGGTACCTTATGTGATGAAGAAGAAGAGGGCATGGATGTCACCGAGTTGGAGAATAAGTTGATGGCTGAATGGGGATCTGCAGATTATGGTAAAGTACAGAGTAACTGATATGGAGGGGAGCAATCGCACTAAAAACGTAATATGATTATAGAAAAACAAGATAGATCGTTCCGTATTCGTACTTCTCGTAACTTGAATGATCTCAAGGCCAAATTGGTTATGCCATGGACAACAAGCCCTGAATTACCTGTAAGTTTGAGACCTACAATCTTTCATTTTTTGTTTTCCTTTTATTAATCTCCCCCTTTTTTTATAGCGTAATGAAGTAGGAAAGAAGCCTCAGCCTGCCACTGTAAAGGTGGAAACGCTTAGGGACGCTTTGGGTAAAATTTTTAGTTAAAAAAAAGATGATTATTAGATGGTTTAATCTCTCTCTCTCTCTCTCTCTCTATATATATATATTAGCCTCTACTCAAGTCGTCCAAGAAGCTCCAGGCATCGAGTCACTTACAGAGAACTGTCTTTCCAAAAGGCCTAATAACACTGTTTCTGATATGAGCGCATTACTCTCATCCCTCTCTTTAACAAATGATGCTCCAAAGTAAGTCTCATAATTTATAAAATAGAATTCCTGACTAACACCCTTCTTCTTTAGCTCCATTTCTCTTATTAACCCACCTTATAAGGTTTAATTTATTAATAAAATCATTATTGTATTTCTGTTATTTATTCAGCGTTATGAAACAACAAGTCGTTCTTTTAAAAGGGTTTAATGCAATTTTATTTTTTTTACATAAAAAAGAGTCTGCATGAAACTTGGGAGACATGTTATGACAAAGCGTATTTTGGCATTTACTTTTATCCGTTTATTAATCCAATATCGTTTTGCCATTGGTTACCTATGACTAATGGTGTATATTTTTAAGGTTCATTTCTTTTAAAAGAAAAAAAAATCCCCAACCAAGTTGTTTAAGTGCGGGTTTGGATAAATAACGATAATGGATACACTAACGTTTCTTCTTTTTCTTCATGTAGTTGGTTTATTTAATCACCTATACACATGATTGTTAGTGCTTTAAGCCAATCAGAAAAGTGCCTTGAAAACAAAACAAAAAAAAAAGTGCCTGAACACAAAAAAAGGCAATTAAAAATAATCACAATCTTTTGTGTGTATTTATGACACTTGTAGCCTTTGATTGGCTGACCTTTATTCTATTTATTTACATAACATGACAAAAGTACCGTTATTTGGGCGGCAGAACGATAAGAGGAAGAATGGAAAAAAAATATGTTGTATAGAAATATATAACAGAGTGTTTAATAATATCATTATGTAATGTACCACCATCGTCAATCATATCCATATGACTAAAGATAATTGTCAATTTTTCACAACGTGATCAAATCTAATCTAAACTGTATCATAAACAGATTATCTTTTTTTTACTCCTGAAGAGCGATAACAACAAACTTTCCTTTATTGCATAGCCCTTTTCAACATAATATATACACTCTTGTCTTTTTTTTGGGGCAAAGAAGAAACTCAGACCAATCAGCAAGATCACTTATTTTCGTAAATTACATTTGGGTTTTTTTTTATTTATTAAAAACACAAAAACAGAAGCTCTCTATATTTTTTTTTGTAAAAAAAAAATAAACCAAGATCCATCCTTAAACAAACTAAATACAAACGGACATAACAAAAATTATCTATAAAGTCTTATCGAAAATAGCACCAAGGGAGGCCCAGACAGCCTTGGGGGATTGAGAAGCATCAACACCGTACCAGATGTTCTTCTTCTTGTAATAATCAACGACAGGAACGGTTTGCTTGTGGAAAGCGTCCAAGCGCTTCTTCAAGGAAGCAACATTGTCATCGGAACGTTGAATAAGAGGCTCACCAGTGACATCGTCAGTCATAGCCTTCTTGGGTGGGTTGAATTCTCTGTGATAGGTTCTACCTGAAGAAGAGTGAATCAAACGACCGGTGATACGGGAGACCAAAAGGTTATCATCAATAACCAATTCAATGACAGAGTTCAATGGGGTCTTCTTAGCCTCAAGCATCTCATCCAACTTTTCGGCTTGAACAACAGTACGAGGGAAACCATCAAGAATGAAACTATTATATAAAATGTTGTTAGATATATACACGCGATATTAACACACTTGTTCTTTCCCAATTTTCCCCTCCACACACTTACCCATTCTTGCACTCGGGGTTTCCATCCAAGTTTTCCTGGATCATACCAACAACAATCTCGTCAGAAACAAGACCTCCCTCATCCATGATCTTCTTGGCCTTAAGACCAAGAGGTGTCTTTGCGGCAACAGCAGCTCTGAGCATATCACCGGTGGCCAAGTGACAGGCACAGAACTTATCCTTGATGGCAGGAGCCTGAGTACCCTTACCGGCACCGGGAGGACCCATAATAACCATGCGGAGGGTCTCCTTGGGCTTCAAACCAACTTTTTGTTCGAGCTTATCGAATCTCTCGTGAAGAGACTGAATGTTCTTTTTGATTTCCTCAAGGATTGCTGAATCGGCCATTTTGTTTAAAAAGATGAAGAAAAAAAAAGAAGAGAAAAAAAATGCAGGGGGGAAAAGGTGGGTTATAAAGGATTGCAACTAAAAAAAAGGGTTCTCTACCGTCACATTTGTGACGTCGCTCATGTTTAAATTAGCATATAAGTATACCTCTTTGCTTCTGGATTTTAAATGATAAAAAGAGAGGGTATATTCTATTCTACCATTCTTCCATATCATAGCTAATGAGTGTCTTGCTATTAGTATATTAGTATAAAATGGCTTGCTGTAAGAAAGAAATAGTATCTGTGCAATAGATACTTGTTGCCCACCCTTGTTTGTAAACCTGTTTTAATATTATTAGATAATCAATGTTGATGATATCATAAAATATTAGCTTTCAGTTATTTATTTTGCTATTATTATCCCTTTCTATTTTTATTCTTGTTTATTAAACAAAAAACTAACCCCCCCCCATTTGTGGGTAAACGTGCCTAAAAGCTTAGTAAAAGACATATGAAACTCAACCCTTGTTGGTTTATCATAATTCATACATTATTTTGAAAGTTTTCCCGTTTTTAAAAATAATTGCTTTTTTATTAAAACAATGCTAAATTTGTAATAAAACACCGGAGAAAATTTTAAAGCATGTTCTATCTCAAATAGCTTTTTGCTGTTCCTGAATAGCGAGATACAGAGTATTAAATGCATGTAAAATAGCCGATTATCATCGAGATAAGGTTTAATAAGTGTACTTAAAAAGAACTTTTTTTTTTGACAGAATGGTTTTAGCTATAACAAACAATACAAGTCTCGTGTTCAAAACATCATAAAAAAGGCATATTACCCACACATAATTCACTAATTTACATCTCCAAAAAACTTCTTGTATCTTCAAAGGCATACTCAATCTGTTTTATATATCGTTTTGTCGCCTTGTTAGTTTCCGAAGAAGTGGAGGCCATGATGCAATTGAGTACAGCCGATGTATTTGTATGCAGCACCTCCAAATGACCCTTCACAATGGCAGTTGCAAAGTAGATACTTTTGAATGCGCGCTTTTCGTATGTAAATGCCTTCATATTACGCTTAATTTGGGGTGTAAGCACATCCAGCTTTTCATTGATAAGATTGGAGTCGTCTTGGGAGAGTGGGACCGGCATGCGGCAGCAGTCAGCAGTGGTGGTTTCGAGGTTCTTGATGATAGCGGAGATGTTGGCTGCAATGCTGACAGCGTCATCAAGACCTTGATTAAATTCTGTGCTATTAAATGAATAGACCTATACACTTTCTTTAGTACAGAAAAAAATGGATAAAAGAATTGCTATCTTTACAATATCTGTAAGTTTGTCAAATTGAGGATCGACAATGGAAAGACCGTTTATGCAACCTTCGAGAGGATCAACTTGATCCTCAGTTGATATCTTATCATCAACAGACTCGTCTAATTGATTCTCGAGGGTATCAGCCATAATCTCTTGTGTAGGATCAGTCATGACTTGTTGAGTAATGTCCGCATTGACTGTCAAGTTAAACAAAGCTTAGCACGCATTTAACTCTCTCTCTCTTTTTTTTTTTACTTTTGACTTACCAGTTAGAGCCAAAGCTAAAGCAGCAAATATAACCGAAGTACGCATTTTACTAACGAAAAAAAGAAAAAGAATAACAAAAGGGTAAAGAGGAAAAAAAGCTTAAAAAAGACTATTTATAATAAATTTCACAAAGAATATGAGATTCCTTTTGATGAATATCACAAAGCATGTAATTTAAGTTTTTATGTATGACAGATCGATGGGTTGGACTTTCTCTCACTCGTACATTTTTTTAGATATGCTCCCTTTACTTAAACCTGTTCCCATTGTGCAATTAATTTTATGCTGTAATCTTTATTCTCTCAAAATGTGACATTCCAAAAATCAATGAAATATTCTACATTCAGTTGATCTAAAGAAAAAACCAACGGGCTCTGTGTATTGTTCACCAATTTGTAAGACACAAGTTCATGTGTATTTCAGGAGAATAATGTGTGTTCAAATAAATTGGTGATACTAAAAAGTTTGTTGTTACATCGCTTTTTTTTTCATGTATCAATTTTTGAAATCACAAGAATCACAGCTTGGGTCACAAAAGTCCGGTAATAAAAATTTTAGCTGAGTCACAGAAAAGTTGGCTTGAAACCTGAAAGTATTGGCCATTTTTTTTTCCATTTTTGATATAAAATTAAAAAAATGTTGAACTGTACCCAATGTATTGTTCAATCAGGACCACAAATGAATCACAGAAAAATCGGAATATCCATTTGAATATACATAAAATCAAAAACCAAGTACTTTCACATCAAATATGCTTTGTAACATGGGGTTTTTTTTGTAGTCTCTTACAGCTAAGACTTAAATGGCCTTTATAACCTTTAATTAATACAGCAAGAGTGTATTTATATATTAAAGATGTCCGTCATAGCATTTTATTGTCATTCCGTTTTCAAATTGTTAATTTTATTATTATTATTATTATTTGCTTGCTTATATGTTGTGAGGATATCTTTTTTGTTAATTTATACC
>VCJJ01002416.1:45547-55839 GCA_024139415.1 Backusella tarrabulga | reverse complement strand
AAAAAAAAAAAAAAAAAAAAAAAAAAAAAAAAAATAGAGATGAACGTGTCCTTTTTATATGACACAACAGATATAATTTGGTGATTGGATTTTATGATCAGCCAAAAGATGGATGACTAATATGGAGGCACGCTTTCGTTTTTTTTTTCCTTGTTTCTTTTAAAAACCAATTACTCGCGTTTTTCTTTTTTACTTTACCTCTTTATAAATAGCATTATCATTTTTACCATAAACTCATAATAATAGACTTGATTCTGTCCATGATTATAACAAAGAAGTTATTGTTTTCGGTTTTATAGTTTTACTTGAACACAAGTTGTCTATATTTGATCTATCAAGATGTTCTCAAGGGTTGCCTTCTCTAATTAAAACTACGCAAAAAAGCGCAAGATAGCGTTAAGCCTACACACTCATGTGAGTTTTCTCCATTTTATTTTGTTTTTTTTAAAAAAAACATTGGACGTCTTTCTTGGAACCAAAGGCAGTGCAGACAAACAGATTCATGTGACACTATGGAGGCACTAAAATAAATCTTGACATCAATAGCACAAAGATGGGACTGAATAAATTCCCGAAATATCGCGCTGCCATGATGAAGTACAACAACATTTTGTATATCCTTCTCATCTAAATACTGTGTTGCTTATTAAAAAAAGGTCTTTTGTTTATTGTCAAAACGTATAATATTACACTGGTTTTCTCCTTTAGTAAAATGCGCAAGCATGCTGAGTAGTGAGAAAAAAGCACACTCGTAACTCGATTATTAATCCCACTGTTGATAATGTGATCAAGAGCTTTTCTGATGTCACCATGATTCCCATTTTTTTTTCATGAAACAAGTAGCTACCATAGCTTTGGATCATTTTGTTTTTCATGGAAAGCAGTACAAACAAACAAGGTGTATATTACTGCTGAGCCCGGAAAACAATCTCATCTCCAAGAAGCTACCTAGCCTTTCTGCTATATATTCTTGATCTTCCATATCTCCAAAAGGGTTTCATTGTCCTTTATTTTCTCTCAAGTAGATATTCAATACATCGTATAGTGCTGATTTCCTTTCCATACCCTTTTTTTAAGTGAATAAAGAGGAAAAGCCTAGCAATTCGTTCAACATGGAGTTAAACTGATCAAATCACTTTAGAAAACCTACTTCAATATAAACAACCTTTTATTTTTTATTTTTTAATAAAGTAAAAAAAAAAAAAGGTTTGTCACTCTCCAATGTTACAAAACTCGCTTCTCATGATTCGTCTCTCTTTGCATTAAATGAAACCAAAAAAAAAAGCTGAAAAGGACTGGTTCCATTCGTTTTTGGAGTAGAAGTAAAAATTGATCCAACAGCACTTGGCAGTCTAATAAGAAGATAAATAAAAATAAGAATGCTACTTTGCAATATTCATTCAATAACTGAAATAAGAAATAAAAAAAAGATTGAAGTTTTACATTTAAGTAGGAGTTTTTCCAGAAGAAAATCAAGCCATATTTGAATTAAAGAGGAGTACAAAGCTAACGACCCACGGTGTTACTGAAAAATACGTCTAACATGAGTTTCTTTTTCTTTTACTTTTTACTTCTTCAAAGCATTCTTCATCTCTTCTCTTTTCATATTACACTTCTTGACTGAGTGATGTCACTCTGTAAACTGGCTTTAAAAAAGTCAGCAGACAAAAAAGCGGTCACGCCAAAAAAAGTATATATAGACACCTTTTCCATAATTCTTTTTTTCTTCTTTAATCTTTTCCTCTAAACTGACTGATCACTAAAATGGTGCAACAGCCAGTTTATGTTATGGTTCCTGGCTTGGGATCGGAGAGGCCCGACCTACCCAGTCTCAGGCATGGCTGGTAGAGTAACAGTGGAAATGCTTTCAGGTTACAGTCTCTGGCTGTTTAATCTGGCTTGTAGTGCCGATGGGATTCGGGGCACTCTAGTATAGCCACACTGCATCCCCTATTTTTGGGAGAAAACGAAGGGTTATCGCTGTTATTACTGAACGTCCTTCACCTTTTATATTTTTATAATAATTAAAATGAAAAATAAAAATAAAATATTGTCTTAATAAAATAAAAAATACGTTTTATGTTTTATAATGATGTAATGCATCTTGATCCTTTTTTGGTTTTACATTGAGTTTACGTTAAGCTTGTATTTTTTGGTATAGCAAAAGCATTGCTTGAATGTAGCTTTGTTTACACGATTCAACGCCCACTTCATGCTGATTTTATATTTTGGAAGTTGGAATCAAGTTCCTGATGCATCATTACTTGAGACTCTTCAGCTGTCTCTTATTCTTCTTTGGTTGACAAAAATATTTCATTACTCATCTTTTATGTAGGTACCACATTGACTCGAGTGCTTCTTTTCCACTCAAACCCGATCCCTTTGCCCGATAAAGCGGAACAAGTCCTGTATAGCAAACTTTTAATAGATCAATTCTTGGAACAATTCACCATAATTTGTAACTATGCGTTATGTGATGATGGAAATCCAAGTAACAAGATCTTCAAAGATGATCTGACCCCAGAAATCAAATATTAAATTTAATATGCATCGTGCTGATCGTTTTGGATTGATTTTTGAAATGAAAGAATAGAGTAATTTTGTACAATATAACAATGATACACTATTATTTTGGTTTCTTGCATTTCGACTATTATTATTGGATATTTTGTATATAATTTACACTCAAAAGTGCTTTGAATACATGTAATAAGAAGCGTACACTCTGACCATTTTAGGGAGGCGCCCTTTCGTATCACCGTTCCACGTGAAAGCGGTACAAATATATAAAAAACATGTTTTTTGATTTTATTTTTTTTCTGTCTTTTTGAATAAAAAGTAATATAAAAAATAAAGACATGACAAGTTCAGATCAAGCCATGCATAACATATTTGCTGGAACTGCAACTGAGCTGCACTTACTCATTGGTAATGAAATAGAATAAAAACAGAATAAAATAGGCTAAAATCTACAAAAGCGGTCCAAGTGATTAATCAAGCGAAAAGTCAAACTGAAGCGGACTCGCCACAAGAACAACAAGTTGCAAAAGAAGCGCTGAGTTACCTTCGTCGACATGCAGCAAAAGTAAAATAATAATAAAAAGACAACAAGAAAATAAACTTACATATATTCTAGGGTGATGTTGAGGCAAAAATTAAACTCAGTACAATCCTAGACAACAAAGATAATCACTTATTACACGACCAGCTGGAAGCTATTCTATGGGCACGAAGTGTCTTTGATAAACGTCTGTCAGCTGCTATCACTCCTTGCGTTTCAGAGCTCATCTCGCTTGCTTCTGACAATAACAACGAGAGCCTGATTGACAAGATCATTAAGCGAGCTGAACTAACCAACCAGGATGAGCAGGACATGACTAAACAAGAGAAGAAAATATTGAAAAACATGAATTACTTGGCGGGTATACTGTTTATTGATGGAACGGGAGTATCACAAAATGTGCAAAAGGGTATCAGCTATTTAACAAGGGCTTCACAGTTAGTCCATGAAGGAGCAGGCGTCGAACTCGCAAAGATCCTGGGAGATCCGTTCAAGTATCCAAACGAGTATAATATGGAGAAGAGTTTGGAGTTGTATCAGGGCGTTGCTGAAAGAGCAGCATCAGCAGCAGAAGGCGCTGTTCGTCGAAATATGTCAGCTGCAGATGCACGTGCCTTGACAGATCTTGCTCGAGTTTACTATGAAGGAAGCGAAACAGTGCCTAGAGATGTTGAAAAGTCATATCGATATGCACGCAAGGTGGCAGAGAGCATCGGTGAGCAGTATTGTCAGTTTATTGTAGGAGATGTGCTGTTGAATCCACCAACCAACATGAAACAGGATGTTCAACAGTCCATTTTTTGGTTGATGCAGGCAGGAGAACAAGGGTTCCCATTGGCAATCGAGACGCTCTCTCGACTTTATTTTACTGGCAAAGTCAATGGAGTGCAGAAGGATTACGAACAGGCACGTAACTGGTGCTTGAGAGGGGATGATATTTGGCCATCGGGCTTGGGCTATTGTCAGACCTGTCTTGGTGACATGTTTCGCCAAGGTCTGGGTGTCCCGCGTGATCTGATACGTTCGTTTGAATACTACCAAAAGGCTGCTACACAACAGGATGCACCACAGAATTATGCGAGATATATGTTGGGTGAAATGTAATGTATTCTTTTTTCTTGTATTTACTATATATACTCAACTGACGGGTGTGGGATAATAGGTTCTTTAAAGCAGATGGATGGGAACATAACCTTGCCTTAGCAGCGGAATACTATAAAATGGCAGCAAGTGAGAATTATGAGCCTGCATGTAAACGATTGGCTGAAATAAGCGCATTGGAAGAGGAATCCAAAGAGAGATTAAAACGTGCAGAAGAAAAGAGAAATAAAAGTTGGAAACTGTGGTCATTCTTTGGTGGTAGTCGACGAAAAGCAGCTGTATAACCTTGCATACCCTTCTTTATCCTTGATAATTTATTTCTTCTTTTTATTACTAAAACTTAACTTATATCTCTTTTAGACATTTTTATTACCATCATCCCTATATGCATCCTTTATTTATTTATTTTATTTTATAATAAACCAAAAAATATAATATCATTATTCAAAGATGATCTTTTTACTACTCTGATTTTTTTTTATACGTATTTTAAACTTTTTATTTAATTATATATAACTATTTTACAAATCAAAGAGAATAATACATTCTGTTTACTTTAGAGTGACAGTGGAAGTAGACTTGTAAGCAGGGGCAAATGAAACCATATGCTTGACAAAATCAAAGTCCATGTAAAAGTTATGAATAACTGAAAGACCCAAAATATAATGGTCGTCGCCAGCTGAAGCGCCAAATACACAGATATCCTTTCCAGTATCGTCTTTTGTAGGTACAATCATATCACCAAGAGAGATAGTCAATTCAGTAATGCCGTAGCCGTTGATTCCAAGTCCAAAGGAAATCTTATAATCGTTATAGAATGAGGCGCTGCAAGGCACAGTGTAAGTTCCGCTTTTGTCATCTTTCTCAACATCACTGGCATCGAAAATACCAATAACTTCGTCAATCATAGTTTGAGGCAAAATAGAGAAGGAGCTACCAGTATCAATCAAGACATAGGTAAAAACAGTTGCATTGGGATAAGTGACATTGGAGACAACACCTCCAGAATTAGCAATAGACATGTATTGACCGGCAACATCCCAATAAGTATACTCAGTCGCGTTATTGTCCAGAATATAAGGCATATTTGGTGTGCTGATAAGATTTCCCGCGAATTTAGTAGTATCGACTCCTCCAAAGATGATTTCACCAGCATTGTTTTTATCAGTAGCACTTTTATCAAAGTAAATGGAAAAGGAAGATACAGAGTTGGTGTTGTGTAATTGGATGGCAAAAGGGTTATAATTGGCTTCAGTCAAGGCAGGATAGCCCAATCCAAATGTACCATCGACCTGATCCACAAGATCCGTGATAAAGCCTACAGTTTGGTTTTTAACAGTGTAGCCACCAATGGTTACATCTTCACCACCGAGATAACCAATGGCATTACCAAGACCATAGCTGATGTTCATGGGGATATTATAATTGGAAAATGTACTGGACTTGGTGGTGTCAAAGAGTTGGAATTGTGAGCAATGATCTTTTGAACAGGCAGTAGTTGGAATAACTAGATCAGAACTAATATGTATACCCGAAAAATAAAGTTAGTACATCCCATTCTTCTTCTTTCCATGTATTTTATTTTATATACAATTTACCTTCCAGTGTCGAGAGTGACTTGAACAGATTGGGCAGGAGTTCCAAGGTTAATAGTTATAGCATACTCTAATGCGGAATCACTGTAGAGGTATGCAACACCGTTGCCGTCTCTTTTGCTAAATGGGATGCTCTTTTGTTTATGGCTAAGAGGTACACGGATAAGATCATCTTGTCTCTTTTGCATGTCGGGAATCACAAGAGCAGAACCAAACTCTAATAAAGAGTATAAGGTCAAAAGGGCAAAACTGATCTTCATTTTTTTTAAAAAAGGGGAGTTGGAAGTTGTAATGTTTGATAGATTGATGAAATTCTGATGCATTGAAATATCCTGCCTTTTTATATGAATTTTTCTGTACCTTTTTTTATATTATTTATTATATCATATAAGTCCAAAAATAAAAGCATTTTTTGGATAAGTAATTGTGGTACAGAGCAAAACTGAAGGCACTCTCATCGTACCTGTTGTCAAATCATTTCTGATTTCTTTCCAGCACAGTCTTTGATTTGTTTAGTGTTGCATTTATGCACTTTCAACAAATCAATTTTTTTTTTGATAATGATATCAAAATGGTTCATATTAAAAGCTTTAATGGCTTTCTATTGAACCAGTGATTTTGCCGCAGAAAAATATACTCGGAAGATACACCCACTCGCAATGGCTGAAAATAACATGTCTTTATTTAGGCAAATTACGTTCATTTGTGGCGCATCATCAAGGCTCCAATGTTTTGACAATGCCACTCACATATTTACTTGATCTAAATTAGAGCATATTTGTATTCTGTTTTCATTTTTTATATATTAGTTGGATATGGTATGAGTTAAATAGATAAATTGTAGCGTAAACAGGTCGCCAGCAAGAAAACCAATGCTGAAACTAAAAATAGTTTGCGTGACCGTCTGGCAAAAAAAAACTAAAACTCTAAAATAAAACCATTGATCATATCACTATATTTATACAACTAAACCGGAGTGAGTAAACAATGATCTCCACATACGAAGATCCTCTCTTCAGTTATTGATCCCACTATTTTAAACCAGAAAAATACGTATACATATAATTTACATACAATAGAATGATTATAAAATAAGACAACTAAAAAATAAGCCCCTCGACACAGTCAAAATCGACGTATTAGTTTTGCTGAGTCGTGTACTTTGACAATTAGTAATACAAGATGGGACAGCAAGTGATAATAGATATAGCTTCTTTAAGAAGATACTTCAGCTTAAATTAATGAAATTCCCTTTCATATTTCATTACTAGAGTTTAAGAAAAGTCATTAAAACTGGACACTTCACTCCAGTCATTAAATAAAACGTTATCAACAATACAGCTTGTTTTGTTTTATCCAAGTTTAATAATGAAACTTGCGATCCAACATTTTCCATCTGATCCAAGAGCTTGTATACTTCTCCCAAATGCGGCAACTGTGGGGCTTTTATTATTCGATAGGAAAAAAAGGTTTCTTCTTCACTTTACTCGCAGTCTGAGGCTATTGGTGGTCCGAAATTGGACTTCCCCCTTGGTATTTGCAAACAAATAAAAAAATAAAAGGATATGTACTATTTTGTATACAGCACCAATAATATGAAAAAATGCCGCCTTGTTTTTTTTTAGTGCTAGTTCTGCTGTTTATCACAAGAAGAAGAAGAAATATGAATAGATACTTTATTTAATAAAAGTAAGTAGTAAAATACAACATTTAAAGTTTAACCTTTCCATTGAAAATTTTAGCATAATCTTCGGTTGTAAATGGGACATAAGTGTCACCATTAAGCCAAAATATTGTTTCACCTTCTGGTAATTTTGATAGGTCAATTCCTTGATTACGAAATTCGACCTTTTGCTGTTTAAAAGTACCAGTCATATTCATACTTGTAACAAACCGAAGGAAAAGCGGAACGGCATATTTAGGCAATCTTGTGCGCAGGAATTCAGCCAAGTGCTTGAAATCAAGTCCAAACCCGTCATTTAATACAATTGCAGCCATACCAGCTCGTCCATCATGGTTTGGAACTAACACACCATAAATGTTTGCTTCTTGTATACCAGAATAATCGCCAAATACTTCAGCAATCTCTGTGGTTGCTACGTTTTCAGATTTCCAACGGAATGTATCTCCAAGACGGTCACCAAAGTAGTAGAATCCATCAGAATCGACCTTTAGAAGATCTCCACTACGGAAATACCTTTTTTTTAAAAAAAAAAGCGATAAATTAATCACAGTTTTAATGCTATTCGTGCTTTTTTGTTGGTTTTAGCTTACGAATCTCCTTTTTGGAATACATTATGAAGTATTTTTTTATGTGTAGCTTCATTATTCTTCCAATAACCAGTAAAATTAATGGGGGAATTTTCGTCCAATCGTATAATGAATTCTCCTGGCTCTTCATAAGGGCACTATTTGAAGAATCAAATATGTTTATATTTTTAGTTTATAACCTCTCGCTTTCTTTCTTTTTTTTTTAAATAGTAACATTACCTTTACACAGAAGCCATCCTTTCCTCTAAGTGGTTCCTCAGTAATAGGATCAATCTTGATAATATGGATATTGTTGTTAAGAAGGCGAAGAAGATATCCGCGCGAGCCTACAGATCCCATGCCAATTTCACCTGTATTTGTGTTGATTACACTTCCTGGAGCTATTGATTTGTACATAAATAAGCGTCTAAAGACATGTATACATATCGACTGTTTCAATTCTTACATTCTGTTGCGGCATAAACTTCCATAACAGTTGAAATATTAAACCTGTTGGTATATACTCAATATTGGCTTATCAAGCTATTTATATAACTTTAATATTACCTTTCTTTAAACTTGCGCCAAACATCAGGTCTCATACCATTACCATAGGCTAGTCTAACCTTATGTTGTTTCTCTGAGGGACGTTCAGGTTCACTTAACAAGTATCTGCAAAATTCACCAATGTACTAAAAAGTATTTGTCTTTATTCTATGTGCTTGTTGTGAAAAGTATCTATCTCTTCTTACCACAAAACCGTCCACGTCGTATTTAATACAGTCATCCCAAAAACGGCTCACAGAGAATTTACGTCCCAAAACAATGGTACCACCAGCAAACATGATGGAGAATGAAGCAACAACCACTTTAACATTTGATATTTAGTACTTAACATATGAATGATTTTTGCTCTAACTACTCTCTCTCTCTCTCTCTCTCTCTCTCTCTCTCGCACACACACACATAAAAAATGAGCAAAAAAGAAGGAATATCTTACATCCAGAACTATGATAAAGGGGAAGCACGTTGTAAACCCGATCGTTTTTACGCGTACGTGAATGATGAGCAAATGATCTCATTCCAACTAAGAACAATTTATGTATAAAATTTAGAGAACATATTAGAAGGCTATTAATATAGAGACTTACGACTCAAACGGAAGTGTTGACTGATTGCTGCCTATATTAATTAGCTCCTTGTGTGAGTTTACAGTATCAACAACAATAAAAAAAACCATTTTGTATAGAGTCCTACCTTTGGCATTCCAGTTGTGCCACTGTAAATTCAACTTTTTATTAGCAAAAACAAAAAAAGACTTGGTTTATAGTCTAAGATCTAACTTACCTGGTGTATATTAAACAAGCAGCATCAGACGCTTGAACACCTTTAAGATATTTTTCAGACGTATTCTCATCAGAATAGTGTGCCAATTCAGAGGGATTTAAGCTATTGGCAAAAGACAAATTTGGGATATCTTGTGTTTCATTGTCTTCCCCATAAGCAATCAAATTAATGTTGAGCTCTGCACAAGACTGGGAAATGGTTTCAACTTGCTTTTCATAGACAGGATCAAATAAGAAGTGCTTTGTATCGGCAATCTTGATGCAGTGAAGAAGCGAACCCTCGCTTAAATTTGTATTAATAAGCGAAGGGATTGCGCCGATCTTACTGATTGCAAAGAAGATGATAAAAAACGTTGGGTGATTTTGGTGCATCATGCATATGATATCTATAATGACACAATTAGCTATCTTTTGTGTTTAATACGTCTTTCCTCTGACCTTTTTTCTGTACTCCTTTTTCTAGTAGCCAGAAAGCCTAAATTATTGTAATTAATTTATATATCTATCCGTCTACTTTTTCAAAAAGTGAAAGTAATCTATTACCAGTTTATTGGATGCTATCAATATAAATATCGATTTAGTATTTGCGTCATTTTTAGAAATGGTAACACCAATTGCAGAAAATGTTTCCCCCCGAAAAAATTTACCTTTTTCAATTTCACGAAACGCATACTCTTTCCCTTCAAAAGCAATAAAGCTTTTTTCTGGATTTTGTTTAGCCAAATCTTTAAATCTATAGTATAAATGTGCTCTATCTATCCTCTGCCAATACTGAATCCTATGATATGTATTGGTTGACTGAACTTTATCCTCTTTTTAATCCCTTACTCACTGCATTAGGCCTGTCATAACCGATCCGATCTGATCAAGGTCTCTGCTTAATAGGAGCTTGGCATCAAGGTACATTGTACCTAAAAGTGTAGCTAAACCGGTAGCTAC
>VCJJ01002416.1:28978-42346 GCA_024139415.1 Backusella tarrabulga | reverse complement strand
AGATTAAAGCGCATAGTGGAGAAAAATCCCCGTTTAAGCTCGAAGAAGTATGCAGAGCGACTTGTTGTTAGTGCTTCCACAGTCAAAATAGCCCTTAAAAGAATAAAAAAAGCCAGAAAGAGAGATACTCTTGTTCCCTACGATTTGTCGGAATTTCAAAAAGCCCGCCGACTCGAAATTTCTGAAGCGTTACTTAAACGTAATGCAGAAACTCCATTTTTTGATAGCATTGTCACCTGCGATGAAAAATGGATACTAAATGATAGTACCAAAGCAGATATATCAAGTTTGTGGGTTGATGAAGATAAATCAGGGGCACAAAGGGCCAGGTTGTCGCGCCATGTCAAAAAACTCATGGTTACAGTCTGGTGGACTTCCAAGGGCGTTGTTCATTACAGCTTCTTGAAATCAGGGGAAACGATGAATGATGCGAGGTACTGCCAGGAGCTACGTATGATGCATGCAGAGCTTCAGTACAAACAGCCTTCTTTGGTGAACAGGGGTCGTCCAATCTTGCTTCATGATAATGCAAAACCTCACACCGCCGAAATCACGAAATAACTTCTTAAGGAGTTGGGATATGAAGTTCTTGCTCACCCACCATATTCTCCTGACATTTCTCCAACAAAATTTTATTTTTTCTTCTATTTGGAAGTAGCTTTTCGAAAGAAGAAGTCCAATTCGGATTTAGCGGTCAAAAGACGCTTCTCAGCTTTTGTTAAAGATAAATGATGCAATTTTTGCTGTACCGGAATTTACAAACTATCAAAACAATGGTCAAAGTGTATAAAAGCGAATGGTTCTTATTTTAAATAATAAAGTTTATTTTTCATGAAGTTATGGCGTTTTGAAAATTTAAGCGATTTTGGAAAAGACTTTTCTTCCCACCTGATATTTTTCTCAATTATTCTTTGTGCTTTTTCATTTATTTGTAATGTTTTCTCAATTATTTTCTCCCCTTTTCTCATTTATTTGTAATTTTATCTCAATTTCTTGGAGAAAACAGTACAGGCAATCATTCGCATACTCTTATTTTTTATTCAAACAACTCGAAATATCTTTCCATGTAATGGCTCCCATATATAATAGCACAACGATATCTATTGATGCGGTCAATGTAGAATCAATATGAGTTATACTTGCTGTTGCCCACATGGATAAGCATATTGTTAAAACTGAGCATAGTTTCTTAACAAAGACAATGTACAGAAAATATGCATAAGTATATTATTAGAAATACTGTATTTCCAAATCAAATTGACGCAAAATTATTGTTCACTTGACGCATTTACCATTTAACTTGTCGCAATTTTATAATACAAATATACACAAAATTGAGCCAATTTATTTTCGCAAAACCGCCAAGTAAAGTGACAATTTGATTTGAACTGAAAAGAATTTACCCATTCTTTTACTGTAACAGGACCCGCATCCTTCAATTCCTTTTTGGCGTAATCGACAATACTACTACTATGATTTGATACTTTGTACCCATCTAGATCTTTCTCACCAAACCCAATTCTTCATTTAATAAAAAACGGCAAGCACAAATTACATAAGAGACCTGGGACACTCTCCCTTTGAACCAACTCATAAAGTCGAAATCGATATCAAAAAGTTGGTTTGCTTTTGCCGTCACAATTGGATTTCATATCATTCCCGTAAGAAAAATAGAAGATGATATTAAATTGACATGACTTCCTACTAGTATGAGATAGGCACCAATCTGAGGATTGTATTCTGGTGTTGAACCCAAGGTATTAGCGATTGATTGTACAATAGGTAAAATAATTCCTCCGCCCCGCGCTGTATTACTAGACACGAAGGGTGCTAAAAATAACTCTAATTTATAAAGCATATGTATATCTTAGTTAAATTTAATTCCATCAAGCAATGAAACTCATACCAGACAAAACAATAGCATAAGCAAGTCCAATGATATGCTTTCCAAACCATTGACGCATCACTAGGGATATACGTCGGCCCAATTGTGTGGTGTCTACAGCTTTTCCCAAGTGGAAAGCCGCAAATATTAACCAAACAACTGGGCTAGAAAAACCTTCCAAGGATTGACGGAATGCATCCTTATCTGCCTTGCATTGGTACTCTTTTTCCGTCATTGGATTTATAGAACCACAAAGACGGCACTCAGTTGATAATCCAGTTAGTTTATCTGTGCATTCAAACGACTGTGTCGCTGATAATATTACAAGTCCTGTTAGAACTATTACCGATACGTTAGCTAATGTATTTAAAAGTTCAAAAATACAACTAATAAACAAAAAGGTGTGTTTAAGTAAATATAATCACTTAAACTTCATGCTTCTACCTGCTAAAAACTGCCAAAAGATGGATCGCCGTTGGTGATAGCTCGTGACTGGGTGTGACACCAAACCAGATCGTCATACCAAGGATTATTGATGGTATCACCCTTACTGTTTGACTCCTAAGTAGTTTGGCTCTTCTTGATTCTAGAACTGGCCATTTTGATTCACTTAGGTTTTTACTTCGTGCAGAAAAGTAGCATTAACCCTACCGATAAATACCTTTAAATGATCCCAGAAATGGCTGGTGTTCATTACTGTCTTCATAAATGGCGATCTCTTGATGACTATTACATTGAACCATTATTACTATAACACGTAAATAGTAGTAGTTTAACAAAAATCAAATTTTTCTAAAAAAATATATAAATAAAAGAAAGACTCTGCATGATTTAACTTGATATATATATATAATCTGTAACATTTTAATGCAGGAGGGATATACTTTTATGGTGAAAGCGTTCGCTAACTAAAAATAAAAACAAACAAAAAGAAAAGTACTAAGTCTCTGGCACACAACTATTTAGCCATTATTTCATAAAAAGGGAAATTATCGCAGAGGATTATTCAGGTATACATTTTGTCCATCCCGTGACGTATTAGTGTTTTATTGAAATACATTTAAAAGTAACTTTATCTAATAATAAGGAGTAGAACGTTGGTTTGATTGTTGTATTCATTTATTTATCAGAAAGAAAAGGCGCCTGCTTCATTATTTATTCAAGAGAAGAAAATAAAATTGTTTTTATTTATCTCTCTTTTTCTTTCTCTCACTTTCTCCACTGTGATCTACAAAAAAACTTACTTCTTTACTCCCAGTCAAAGTGGCATCAACTATCTCAAAACACGGTAAATTATCGTTGATAATACACACTCATGGTTATACTTGGTTTAATTTAAATTATTATCAATAGAAAGTCATCATGCTTTATGGTCTAGTTCTTTATTTGTGACAACAATGAGAATTTCTTTACGAAAGGAAATCTACAGGAAGTCACTCTATTGGAACTCACGTCGTTTTGATGAAGGTTGTAATAGAAAATTATACAGCTTGGTTCGTATGCCACTGCATTATTAAAAGCATTACCAAAAGATAAGGGCAACGTCAAGATCATGCTGGATCATTTATTTTTGAATAATGTCACTCTAATTTAGTTTGTAGTTAAATTGTAGTGTATGTAACGATATTCAGAAAAAAATGGCCCAAGTAACCTAGCAAGATCAAGATTAAGCAGTGTTCCTCCCAAAGCTGCAAATATCCCGTCCAAACTGTTACCTCTATTATCAATACTCATAAGTTTAAAAATTATGGTTTTAAGAAACAAACAACTTGTTCAAAGCCTTGAGCCTAGCCAAAGAGATCATTTCAATAACTCATTAAAAAGAACACTCACTCCTGAACACAGTATTTTATCAGACATCGTATGCTCGACCTCTCCAGAAAACAAAAAACGATTCAAAAAATCTTTTTGAATATACATTTTATTTTATCAAAATGGCATCTTGTTTATCACTTTTTACATGTACTCATTTACGGCGGCGGTATTTTTAAAAAATAGAACAGTATTTCAATGCCCTAGTTCTTTATTTGAAGTTGAAAGCCTCTTTCATTCCTAAAACATTCTATTGGCACAAGAAATATGATAAGCTCTATTGAATTATCTTAGGCGATTCAAAGTCTTTTTATATACGTCTTTTTTTTAAATGAGGGCTCTTTTTCAAATGTTTGAAGTATCAATGATATTCTCTCACAGGTTATTCAGATCAGCGGCACTACTTATATATTCTGAGATATCATTTATGACAAAAATAAACATCCTCTACCATTTTAGATTTAAGTTTATCAAAAAAATGCAAGACACCATCTATTTCAAAACGAAAGTAATGTCTCGGATCATTTTATTATTGCTTGCCTTTCTTTTTCAGCATGTTAATTTCATGACATGTCACTCCAGCGTTAATCACCTTTTATATTTAAACTCATTCAAATTAATTATTGGTACAATGGGTTGCAATTTGAAGGTAGTACCAATATTTTAGGAAGCTGTCCGCATGTGTTCTCGCTTGGTCTAAGTTTTTAAAAGTAACATTCTTTCTCTCTATAATACTAGTAGGCGTTATTCATTTCCTTTTTTCTCCTAAGTAAGTGGAAAGTGGACTAAAAAACCGCTTTTCTTTTTATCGCTTTTCTTTTCGATTGTCTAGAACTAAAATATGATAATAGTACGCACTTTTTGATTGTCCCTTATTTTATTTTTATTTCTGATTACTTTTTCTCTTTCTTTCACTAATTCTTATTACTACTTAATCATATACCTTATTTCTTATTTATATTTAATTTAATGAATATTTTCTTCCCCTTTCTTTTATTCTTCTTATTGCTAGATCTACAATCTCCAGTATATGCATCAATTGGAAAAAGCAGAAAGCACTCAACAGCACATTACTTTGCAAACGGGACACTTATTGTTCTTGGAGGCATTGAACCAGACCTAAACACTACCAAAACTCAATTTGCTTCACCTATTCTCTCCTTGCTTTTCAATTCAGAAGACTTATCGCTTACTTCTTCAACAATAGATCCATCACCTCTATTACAAACAATTAGTGGACATACTTCTCATTACGATTCCTCATCTGGTTCACTTTTTTCCGTTTTTGGCATTGATTCAAATGAGCAATATTCCCCTCCAATACAATCACACTTTACGCTGTTTTCACCATCAGCATATTTTAATCTGGAAGAGAAAAGGCAGAATGAGCTTGGTAGACAGCATCATTCATCGGCTTACAGCAATTCAACTCTTTATGTTTTTGGAGGTTACTATATCCGAAACGGTAAAAAGCAATTGGAAAACGACTCGCTGGTTATGTATGGAAATAAAACAACTAGAACAATAAAATTCCCATCCATGTATGGTCATTCGACAATTCAGTACCAGCAATGGCTAATTTCATGTTTTGGCCATCAAGAACAGAATTTCAATCATCATTGCATCTGGTTTGATACTGTCAGTTTATCTGTCAACAAAGTTAGTTTCACAACGCCAGAAGGACCGGCTGCACGCACATATGCAAGTATGATACCAATTAAAGATGGTCACTATCTCCTTTACGGTGGAGAGACAGGGGAAAACAAAATCTTGAATGATATTTGGGAATTGATTATTTTACAACCTTATAAAATGACTTGGAAAAAATTAGAGGAGAACACTAAAGGGAAAAAGCGTTCAGGACATGTGGGTATTTCACTATCAAATGAAATTATTTTATATTTTGGTGGTAGCGGAGTCAAGGAAGGGGACGTTTCTCTTTTTTTCAATATCACTAGTATGAACTGGGTTGAAACACATGCTGGGAGGAGTCAATTACTTATAAAGCGTGAAGAGAATGTGTCTTCTACCTCCTCTGCTTCACTAAATGGCGGTGGAATTGCTGGTATTGTGATTGGAATTCTGATACTCTTGGGTGTTATTTATCTGCTATGGAGAAGATTTGGTCAGAGGAAAATTCGAACTCCTTCACGAGCCACTCGATTCCAGCCACAAATTCCCCTACAAAGACCTGCTGTAAATGAAATCCCACCTCCTATTGAAGAACAGCAACAGCAGCAACAGCAGCAACAACAGCCATTTGTTTTATCACTTCCGGAAATTGCACTTTCTTCTAATCCAAGGCTCTCCTTAGGACCTAACTTTGGTTATTTACCTGGTTCAAATAAATCAGAAGCCTCGCTCCAATCTATTAGCGAATCCAAAAGTAGAACGTCCAGTGTGTTTCCAGCTCGCAAGTCCTATCTGTACCCTCCACCTACACCACGTACACCAGACAGTACATTATCAAATTCTGTACGTGGGTCAGTAAGTTCGAAATCAGTCTCGTCGGTACAGTGGGTAGGCTTTAATGATAATATGGACTACAGCTCAAATGATATTCACTTGTCAGTCGCCAATCGTGCAAGTAACTACTATAGTGATACCAGTGCACAAACAACACCACAAACTCCCATGTTTCCAAACTATTTAAAAGACAATTACGAAAAAAATATATCAAAGAATCATTTTGATAAATAATAGTAACCTGTAATATTTATTTTGTACCACTTTACTTATTTATTTATTTCCAGATCGAAAGTGATCTGTTTCCAATTTTGCTTTAATGAATTAAAAAAAGCTTAGTTTTGACTCACGACCTAAAGTATTTTAGGAAAAGTAATAATACAAGGAATATCCCATTTTTATATAGATTTATAAAAGAAAAGCCTGATCTTATCTATAAAGTAAGTAACTACTTTAAGTTTTTTTCACTGAGAAATTCAGAAGTGATACCAGCTGCGGCTGGTAATATGAGTTTATTTCCAGTGACACATCAAAACAACTCCATCTTGCTCTTCATTGCTTTATTAGATATTTGTTACAAGAGCAATCCAGTGTATAAAAAGCAAAATCGATAAACAATGATGAGAACCGTTTAGTATCTATTTTAGCTCATTCCATGATTTGTAAATAAATAATATGTATATAAATAAATAAAGTTGGCTTAAAATATCCATTGTGGCGAAGTCATTAGTTCGTAAATTTACATGCTCCTTATTTAATAAGTCTTTTTTTTTATCTTGTGCAAACATGTGTATTACTTTAATACAAATGAGTCAGATCAAGAATTATCACTAGTCAACTTTCGATAACACTATTAACGCTGCTACTATTAATACTAATCTTGAGTTTTATTATAAATGGTATATAAATCCTCATTCAGTTATAATATTTATAAAGTGATATCTAATACCAAATGGAATCTTATAAACAAGTGCCTGATGTTCTACCTGTGTAATTTTTTTTTGTATTTAAACATTTGTGTAATTAAGATGTTGTTGATTTTTTCTTTTTAAATTTAGAAATAAAAGTTACACCAAATTTTTCTTTTTCAGAAAGTATATAAAGAACCTTCATAACCACTATTATTTTTTTTCATTAGCAAAACAAAACAAATTATCATACAATCCTTTAATATATTATAATACTAATAACCATGGCTACTGAATACAGAGACGAAAGATTGGTCAAGGAACTTGAAGCCGAGATTGAAAGAAATAACTGTGGTGCTGATGACTGCCTATGGATCATTTGCTGTGGTGTATTTGCTGCTATCTGTGTCCTTCCCAAATATAATAAGAGACAAAATGCTCAAAGCAAGCTCATGGTTGAATTATCTAAACCTATTCGCCCAAAAAGTCAATCCAACTCTCCTCCTCCTCCTTCCTATGAAAAACCTCTCCCAAGTGCTAGTGGTAATTAATGCCGCTTTTGACTAGGAAAAGAGTTAATAAAGCAGGATTATTCTCTTAAATGTGTATTTAAAATCATATATTAATAATTAATTAATATACAAATTATCTTTTTACTTCTAAAATACTTATAAAATAAAACATAATGGACTCATATATGAATACAATTTAAAGTCTTGTTTTTATATGTACATTTGCAGATCTGAAACAATTGAATTCAGGCCAAACACAAAAAAGGAAGGTAAAAGAGGCTGAATTGCTAAAAATAACTGTGCTAATGCACTAATTTCATCAGGTAGACTAACGTTAATAAAAGTGAACAGCTCATTTGCTAAAGGTAGGAGAGAGGATAAAAGCCTCTATAAAACGCGGTCCTTGAGAGTGGAGCTCATATTGTTCCTTAATAGTCAAACCAACATCAAGCGAGTCTAATATTTTCATATGATGTATTGGGGATCACGACCTTTAAGTTTGCTACAGTTGCAGACTTGATTTTTGTTTTTGGGCGATTCATTTAGTCGCATAGTTTGTTAGTGCGATTTTTCGTATTTTCGTTCAGTAATTCATGAGATCCCTCTGCAATTAGAACCATTATTATGATAATTTGTTTAATCTTATTTTTCTTTTATAATTATAAATAGAATCTTACAAACCTATTAATTATCCTTACTATTGTCTGGAAAGCATACATATGTATAGAAAAGAGCTTATTTATATTCGTGTGCTTCCTTTGTAATTATAATTATCTTAGTATGAGATAATAAGGGCACTAGGAATATATGCTTTCGTCCTAAGTGTATTATCACATTTTCTAAGATTTTTCTGGATCATGTCACAGTTACTTATTAATTAAAAATAGAAGTCGCAGAACGTTTTAGCATACGTAACCAAATGTGATTGCTTCGGGAAACACAAGTGATCTCCTTTTTAAAGAATTTGATCTGGAATTCTATGAAGGCAAGACAGCACCCCTTTTCTCCTTTGATGTTTACATAGCAAAATATACACAATCAGACTTTTAAATATTTGAAAAGTACAATGTATAGCCCAAGAAGTAGGATTGAATAGAATATTCAAGATAACCTAATTTATACATTGGTATGCTTAATAATTGTTAATAGGAAAAAATTAGCAACCCAGTTCTGAAGTTGCATATTGTACATACAAATTATGATATCCATATTTTTATTCCATCTTTAACTTTAGATAATATGTTCCGTAATGTTTAAAAAAGATAAATTATCATAGAAACGTCTTGGTACAGTTTTTAAATCTATAAAAGAGGGGGGTAGAGGCTCGTAAAGATAATTCAATACAAGTAATACTTAAAACATATAGCTATTCCTTGGAATAAATAATAAAAGTGCCAGATGATTATGTGCTAAGCTTTCAGTAGCTTGGAAAGTATAACAATATGTGATAGTCTTTTTGCAAGGATTTTTTTTTTACAGAACAAAACATTGTGTCCCTACCAAAAAGGAAACAATCATCCGGAGAGAAACATAATACCAAGATCTGTCTTGTATGAACTAATTTTTTCAAAAGGCGATTTCTATTTTTGAACATATCAAAACTCATGGTGATTTTATAAGCTTGGCAAGTTAAAATTTCTGGAAGAACCTATATATCATACAATACATATAATCACAGCTATAGCATCAAATTCTATAAATCGACTAAGTCTCACAATTACCTTTCAGATTTTTTTTATTTACAACAAAAAAATCCATAAGTATTCTATTAACGCATATGAGAACATTGATAAACTCGATTAAAAAAATGTACATTTATATAAACCTGACTGGTAATGTGCTTTAGTAACAGTGGTTCAACCGCCAAGTCATTCTTACTCCACCAAAAAAGATATAAATAAGGTTGCCATTGATCCAGTGTTCTTTTACCCTTTCTTTGTTTATAAGAATATATAGATAATGAAAGATTTTATGCGCATATGTAAGCTATAGAAGTTATACTTCACCTATAGATCATTTTTATAGCTAACTTCACTCACTTTTAGTTCTAGCATTAATCACTGCAACATCAGCGGTTAATATAACTTACAATGTCGTTTCGCTTACTAATGAAACGCACTCAATGGGTATTATAATTGATAACCGCATTTATCGTTTATCAGTCAGTAATAAGTCGGCATTATATCATACTGGAAAAGCTCCAATTGCTACCAAATGTTATAGTTACACAGTGCTAGAAGGAGACAAAATTTTACAGAAGGAAAATTTTTCAAGAATTCCAGTTGAATCTGATACTGTTAATGAATACTACAACCGTACCTGGAATAGATGGGAGTTGGATCAGCTTCCTACTATACTTCCTCCACTTCCTATTATTAACCGTATTGATTCTGATCTTCATATCGATGGACAAATTCCTACAATCCACTTTGTCGGAAATCAAACGCAGTTAAACATCATGCATGAAAACCAGATAAAGGATGGTATAAAAGTGCCAGTAGATATGACATACATAAGGTAAAATTGAATTATGATGAAAGTAGTTGCTGTAGAATTTAGTATTGATGGTATTCGTCTAGTCTTGGCGAAGTTCAAAACATTAAAGGTGTTATACTCGAAATATCTGGTCAGAGCACAAGAATTTTCCCGAAATTATCATACAAACTCAAAATTCCTAAACAACAAGACCTCTTTGGCTATCGTCATCTTAAGCTCAGGGCAATAACTGGTACTGATTACTCCTACATGAGAGAATACTTGGCTTATGATATGTACAACTCTGTTGGCTTACCAACAACAAAATTCAGCTATGTCCGACTGTACATGAATAACGAGCCAGTTGGCCTCTTTGGTCTTACAGAGAACTACAAGAACCCCTGGATTCGTAATGAATTTGAAAATGGTGACAAAGATTACAAGCAAGGTGCACTTTATATTTCTAAAATTGGTGATGGAAATGGAACAGAAAAGGCTACTGCGGATTTGTCTTATCTTGGGAACAACGTGTCTCTTTATTCTCGAGGGCTCTATTCCGTGAGAAAAGACCCATCTAAAGGAAAGGCTAACTTTACTCGAATTATGGATCTCACCAAGTTTATATCTGATGCCTCAAATACAACTACTGATAATTCGGTCGTCCCTCTCTGGGAAAAAAAGATGAATGTGGACAGTTTCCTTCGTGGTATGGCTATGGAGTTTCTGATCTCTCTAACTCGGATGGCTATTTTTCTAACGCAAATAATTACTTATTATACGATGATCTTGAAAGCGAGAAACTTTTATTTTCTGCCTCTGATTTTGACTTGTCAATGGGTTTCTCTTTGAATACCTCAATTATTACTGGAAATTATACTGAGTTTCCCAGGTTTCGCGAACGCCCTCTTAGTAAGATGTTGAGTGTGCCCAAGTTCAAGAACGAATTTGAAAATCTACTTGTTAACATTACTCGCGGCCTCATTAACTATGATACTTTAATACCTCGTATTAACCAAACTTATCATATGCTTCTGGAGGATGTTGAATGGGATAAGTCATTACCAAAGATGGGACATTTGAAATTCTCGCTTATGCTACCAGGAAATGGATCCTCCAGCAATGAAAATATACCAAGTTTTGGAATTCCAGGTATGAACATGACATTGAATGAAATGGAAGATTATATGAATCGTGGATTACCATTTGACTCTGTAGTTTTTGGCCCCATGGCATTTAACTTGACTACTTTTCAGCCACTCACCGAGTGGATTTCTACCCATAGTGAAAGCGTTTTAAACTTCTTCAATAAAGCTAAATGACTTTGTTTTTCAAATTAAAACATAATCATTTATTATAATCACAAATAAATTTGAATTTTTATTGAACCTCTCTTTTTTTTCTATTTTGATCAAAATAATGGTGAATAAGCAGAAGAAATAAATATATATTATCAGCAATTATGATAACTGAATGGGTGGCTAAAATTTAATATCACTCAATATTCTGGTAAGAAAATAAAAGCCATTTTTAGAGTACAATGTTTTCATTTTTTCGACCGTTTAAGTATATACACTAAGAATAAAACTCAAAGAAATGTGCTTGTTGGCTTAATAATAATTTATCAATAATAATAAAACAACGTTAAGGGTACATAATACGCTCTTGACATTTAAAACTCCAACATTCTAAATAAGGAAACAATCATCCGAGAAACATTAAAGAGGTATAACTAACTATATCTTCAAAAGCGAGTAATACTACAACAAATAATGGATTATTAAATGAACAAAAGTATCAAAAAATCTGATACATTGACTTATAGTCATATATACCATAAATAATATTTGTTTTTAAAGAAATAGAGCTTGTACTGACAATACCAAGCCTCATGAGTCAGAAAGTAGAATTCTTTTTTCCGTGATTTCCTACAAGAAAGAATGTTCTTCAAAAAACCAAATCGCTTTTATTGTTTAATTCCAGTGTGGAACCATCAAATGTGATCTTTTATGAATATATAATGGTTTACTTGATTAAACAATAAAACCATAACGGTAGATGAGAGAAGACTACAATCCATTAGATAGTACTCCATGATCATTGATCATTGATCATTGGATCAAGAAATTAAAGCAAAAACATTTAGCAAATGTAAATTCTGTTTCTTTCGTTGTTTTTCTTGGCACTGAGCTTTCAAATGCTAAAAATGGATAAGTGTTTACATGATTCTCATTTTTTCAGAATTCTTATTTTTTGCTAATTTTATAAATGAAATCACTGTGTTATGCAACCTGCTGGTAGGAAACTGTAAATACGACTTCAAAGCTTATAGCAGTAGTACTTTTAAAATGTAGTATATACTGTAATGGTATTAAAAAAAACTTTACTAATCCAAAGCTATTTAATAAATGAAGAAACTCAAGCATAAAGTCCTGTGAATATGGTTTTTCCAGAAAACAAAAGGGCCAAGTAGTAAGATTATATTATATTATATTATATATTTCTTCTCCGTCAGAAAACAAAAACAAAACTATATAAAGCCACAATAATTTTGCTTTGATGTTATTATATTCTTTTTTTAACTCCCATAGCCTACAGAATATGAAAAACCCTATTTTACTTGGTAAACTGAAAAAGACCACAGTGGTATTAATATCTTTTCGCTAACCAATTGATATATTTTCTTTAACCTAGCCTTGGCATTGATCACTTCAACTTCTGCAGCAAATGTGACTTACAGCGTTATATCACTTACTAACAGTACACATACAATGGGTGTTCTTGTAGATGATAAATTATATCCTTTATCGATCAGTGAAAAGACATCTTTACTTCATATAGGGGCAGCTCCAATTGCAAGCCAAGGATATAGTTATGCTGTACTTGAAAAAGGCGACATTGTTAATCCAGAAAACTTTATTCGTGCACCAGTAGAATCTGATACAACCAATGAACACTTTAATCGTACCTGGAATAAATGGGAATTGGATAAACTTCCAATTGTTCTCCCTTCGCTTCCCATCATTAACCGTATTAATTCTAATCTTCATATTGATGGACAAATTCCTACCATTCACTTTATTGGAAATCAGTCAGCTTTGGATTACATGCACGATAATCAAGCAAATGAGGACATTGAAGTATCAGTCAATATGACTTATATAAGGTAAAGTGAGAGAGAGAAAGGAAAAAGTAATCGCATGGTTCTCTGATCTAAAAATATAATATCATACGGATAGTCTTGATGATGTACAAAACCTTGAAGATATCACACTCCAAATTTCAGGTTTCAGTACAAGAATGTTTCCAAAAG
>VCJJ01002416.1:0-17492 GCA_024139415.1 Backusella tarrabulga | reverse complement strand
TTCTGGTTTTTAAAATATTGTATAAAAATTACAAATTATGAAAAATGGGACCTACTGAATCTACTTCTGTCATGCTGGTGCGTTACTCTATCACTTAACATCATGCTATTCTTCATCGGGAAATAATATACCTTTATGAACGTTGCTACATGGCTACCAACCACTATTTGCTCACTGCCTGAAATATACTCTGTACACATGATATATGCCCCCTTTCTCAATATTCATTATCATTTTTCTCATTTATTTGTAATGCTTTCTCAATTATTTCCCATTAATTTGTAATTTTTCTCATTTTTTTGAATAACACAGTATGATACATTTGATAGCACACACCAAGTAAATAAAGCATATATATTAAAAAAAGAGAATGTGTATAAATAACATTTCAATAACCATAATAAAAGGCAACGATCGGTATTGATTTTCTATCTAAAACCATGTACATTGAGGATAGAACTGTACGCCTTCAACTGTGGGACACCGCTGGACAGGTATTGAAAAGTATATATATTCAGGGGGCGTACATATATTTAAAATTTAATAATTGCCACAACTAGGAACGATTCTGGAGCCTTACCCCAAGTTATATTAGAGACTCTTCAGTTGCAGTGATTGTTTATGATATATCAAGTAATGAAAGAGTAAAATGAAATAGAAAAAAAACTAATCAACATCGACAAATATAGATAGAGAGTCATTTTTAAATACAACAAAATGGATAGACGATGTGAGATCAGGAAGAGGAAATAAAGCCAGTGTTGTATTGGTTGGAAATAAGACTGACCTGAATGAAAAAAGGTAGTTTATTTGTTTTTGTTTTATTGAAATTTAACAAAAATTCTATAGAGAAGTAACAACTGAAGAAGGAGAAAAAAGAGCTAATGAATTAAAGGTCATGTTTGTTGAAACCAACGCAAAGGCAAGATTTAATGTAAGAAATCGACATTTTGCTTCGGTAAAGAACATCCTACTAACCTATCTCTTAAAAAGGTCAAAATCTTGTTCAAAAAGATTGCTCAATCTTTGCCTGGAATTTCCGGCGATGGGATGACTGATCAAAAAGAATCTAGTATGTTCTTTAAGTTTGTTTATTCTACTTATTTTATTTTTTTTACTAAAACAAAAAACTCCATCTTAATAATTCAAAATCAGATGGTAGTAACTGTGCCTGTTGAGAGGTGTTAGTTAAACATGCTCTTTTTTTTTTTTTCTATAATATTATATTAATAGTAACAACAATAAAATAATAATAATAATAAATAGTTCGATATTTATGTGTAATAAAAAAAACAAGAAAAGAGAATTTATTGAATGTTGGTATATGGTTTATCTTTTTTTTTTCTCGCTCTCTTTCTCTGGCCTTTTTGACTTGGTTTGTTCCAACTTGGTAGACTGAAGGTGTATATTTTGTTGATAAGGGTATATGTTATGTATAAAGGAATTCAAACGTCAAGAATGGGCAGCTCAAAGGGAGAAAGAGATATTATGTGTACTTGTATATATATTGGTGCATAAGGCAGATAGATAAAAATCCTCTTCATTTGGCTGTTCATTTATCTGTTGTTTCGGATGGTGATATTGTATTTTGTATCAATTTCTCATCACCTCCATCGGCATGACTATTTTGATTAACCAAGTCTGATGATGATGATTTGGTCGAGCCCGAAGACGAGGATAGCGACATTGGTTTATCGGAGGTGAGAACAATAGCATCCATGATATCGTGAGGGAAACGATTGAATATCTTGCAACGATTCACAAAATCGTTATCCATCTCCTGTATGATATTCCAAAGTTGCTCGTTTCGCTTTTTAAACCAGTAGGTATCAGATTTGAGGCTATCGATGTATTGCGCCTGCTGGTTAATAAACTTTTTAGCCTGATGGAATTCTGTCAATAAAAGATTTAATTCCTTAAAATGGGTGTCACATTTCAAATCAACTTTAGCTCTCAAGTCGTGTGTTACTTCCGTCATAAAGAGACGATAGCTTTTAAACTGAGACTGAAGGGCTTCGACAACAACATGGCACTGTTGGGCCACCTCTTTATTGTCATCGTTTTCCTTTGTGACACGATCGAGATCCTGTTTTTGCAGAGTTGTCTCTGAAGTCAAGTGCTGCAGATGCTCGTTGGCAGACAAAAGTGATGCTTGAGTGGAACGAAGCTCGTTGTCCAATTTTTCAATCTCCGATTGTTTCTGAGCGAGTTGGTTGGCATATTCCGACTTGCAACGTTCATGTTCCTGAAGCGTATTTTCCTGTTTAGTCAGCATATCTTGAGCTTCACGTTTTAGACCATCAATGTCATTTTGCTTTTGAATTTGGTCCGTTTTCGATATACCCAGCTGCTCTTTTGTCGTAATAAGCTGTGTCTCAAGTGCTACATACTCGGCTTGGTGCTTTAGTGCCGCTGTTTCAAGTTCATTTATGGTGATGCCGCTCACGTTCAACTCCTCTTCTAATTGACCTATCATCTGATTTTTCTGTTGTACTTGTGTCTCGTGTTCTTGTTGCCTTGTCCGTAATGTATCTTCGAGTTGCTCTATTTTCTTGGTAAGTTGGTTTACTTTTGTCGTCTTTTCAATTCGAGTCACCTTATTAAATTTCAAAAATAAGAGGGCGCATTGGAATGTTATTTATTATTAGTGTACATTATAAATAATAAAATGATGATAAAGAAAAGAGTAGGAGGGGAGAAACTTACCGTTTTCTGTAATGAAGTGTTTTTAGATCTTAACTCTGCTAGCTCTTGATCTTTTGCCAACAGTACACCCTTTGTTGTGTTTCTATCTGTTTCTAGTGATAAAATAGCGGCCTCCATTTTTCTACCTTTTGCCTGAAGTGCTTCAATTTCCTTTTGCATCGCATAACGGTATTTTTCGAAAGGATTATTTTTAGAGGTTGATGAAGATGATAACTTTGTGTCTTCAGTAGTTCGGTTGGAGCTAACGGATGATACACCAGTGTCTGTTGAAATACTGCTCAAGTTCGGTCCATCATAGTAATCATATGGGAAAGAAACATCTAAAAATAAATCAGTATGAAGACATTGCATATATTATAGAATCCTTACCAGTGGGAGGAGTATTTTCATTAAACCGACCTGACTGGTTTAGAAAGCCGTATCGTCTATGTTTTCCTGCATCATCATTTGATAAGTCATATTCGCCAGGTCCGGGAATATAGTCCTTATCAGCTAATTTAATTTTGATAGAAAGAAAAGCAAGGGGTTAAATGAAGGGTTTAAAAAATACAATTGGTTACGACGGTAACCAAAATAATAAGAAACATGGTAACAATTAATTATTATGAGAAAATCGCACCTTCTGGGAATCTTTTCGATTTGGAAAACATTAAGGAAATTGCTTGAATTAACTAAAAGTAAATGAAATGAAAACTGAAAAAAAAGAGAGAAAAGAAAAAAGAAAGGACTAAATATAATAGAAATTAAATAAATAAAAATAAAAATAACAATAACAATAAAAGCGAGAGAGAGAACACCAATAAAGGTATTTAAAGTTACTTTTTTTGTTCTTTATTTGGATGGGTTACAAAGTAAGTAAAATGAAATAAAAAAAATCACAAGAAAGATCTTGAACACTCTATTATATAGTATAAAAGCAAATATATACACTCTTTTTTTCTTTTCTTTTCTTTTTTAGAATAATTTCTTTACTTGCTCAAGGGCAAAGGGAGCTATTGGAAATGAAATATACAAGTAAATTCACATTATTTCATTTGCATTTCAGTTATTCTCATTTCAGTATTTACCGGCACGAATAGCCAAGATAACAATGGCAAAGTTGGAGACGGTGGCAATGGTACGTTGACGGAGCATGGCCTTTTGCTCGGGTGTAAGTTGAGGTTGCTATGATAATAAAAATGAGTTGAGTAACGTTTTCATTTATTCAAAAAGGACTGGCTTCATGTTTCTTTTGTTTTATTTTACCTGAGGCATAAACATTTTTTCTAAGTTTTATGTGCGTATTTAATATATAAAAAATATAAGAAGAAAGAAGGCAAGAATAACGTTTTCCTGAGTTTTTTTTCTGTCGTGGTCCCCCGCCAAGTTCTCCGGGGCATTAAAATGTAAAGCTATTTGAAAGTGTGCTAAATAAGCCACTACGTGTGACTTGTTTTAGCTTTCAGCAGTAGTAATGATTTTACGAGAACTAGAACTGCTGTAGTAGAGAATGCACCTCTTTACTCAACTTCCACATTTATACATTACTTTATTTTCCCTTTTTCAATTAATGACACAGAAAGGCGCTGTGGCTGTATAAATGGACTATTTACCTTTTGCATATATGCACGTGATTATCAAATCAATGTATGCAGCTTGCATTTGTCAATCTATCTATCACAGCTAAAGTTGCTAAACAACATTTATTATTATAAAGATATCAATGAAAGGTATTATACAAGTACATGCACTCGGGAACAAGTGGATGGATAGAAAGAAGTACTGCTATCTCTTAATCCGTCTTGCGGGGATAATAGAATATGAGTACCGACCTTTGTTTATTATATGATAAATAAACAAATAAACCAATGCAATTGATCCAATTATATTTAGAAAGTACATGCATGACCTCTGGAAAATATATTTAAATGTTGCAAAACCCTTCTGACCAACATAAGACCTGATATATTTGTGATAAAATGTCACTAAAAAAAGAAAACATAGTAACCCAAGGGTACTTACTATTACATTCACGATTTATCTATTTTTCAGAAGATGTTTTAGTTTTTATATTCATATTAATGACGAAAACATTAGTGTGCTGATACTATGCTAATGGAACAGTTTACAGTAAGTCCATGTCAATGGGAACATAGTTGACTGCTTCAATGTGAAAATGTTGCTGAAAGAGAGTCAAGCTTTCCAGAATAAGTTGAAGAGCGATTGTATTGTGCAGTTAATTTTACTTTTTGTATCGGGTACTCTCATACATGGGGGGAGCCAGAAAATACCATACCTCACCAAGTCCGATCAAATGAATATGTTTTGTACTGCTGCAATTATATTCCTTATTGCTAAACTGTGGCATTCTTGTTATACGAACAGTGTCATCGATTCTTCCGGGAACTTGTTCACTATGAGTTAAAAAAACTGATTGATCGATCAAATCATGGTGTTGTACATCGACCTTGGCACAGCTGTTCACAGCTTCAAAGTCAATTAGCAGATAATCATCGTACTGAGCTAAAGAAAATTAAAGAAGATAATAATAGTTTCTCTGGATCAACATCTTGTCCAATATCGGGTGAGAGAGGCTCAATATGTTTGTTTTCAAACAATCAGCGCTCAACTTGAATGCTATTTAATAACTTCTTCAGCTCACCTGAACAATTCTGGTATTTGCTATTGAGCTGTCTAATGAAGTGCTTTCTGGAATTATTATATCCAACATTGGGTTTTCAATAAATGATCTTTGTAGTTATTGAGCCTCGAACAATTCTTTTCATTTCTTAGATGTTTTGAGGTAGTTTTCTTCATTGCTCTCATTATAAACATACCTTGAAAATGTGCTGCTCCAAGCAACGAAACTACAGAAAAAAAAACTCATGCACTCTATTGGTATAAACTTTGATTTAAAGCCATGATAGAGTAAGCGCAGTTGAGCCAAATAGCACTAATAATGATTGGTATAAGCACTAGACACAGGATACAGAATGAATAAACAAGCTGATCGACAAAATAACAATAATAATAATGCAACAAGACTTGAGCCAATCAGAAAAGGATAAAATGTAAATATTAAATATTACAGAGATTTAAAAATATTTTCTATTTTCTCAAGCTCTTCTTGTTTTTTATAACATTTAAAATGGATGATATGTATCAATATGCTGCCTCTGCAGTCAACAGCAACAGTCAAGCCCAACCAGCTTCTGTTGCTGAAGAGGACGATGTTATTTTAAAAGCCTTTAATAACTTTGGTTGGGGAAGAAGATGGTCCAACCTGGTCGATACTGTTAAGAAACAGGTGATTTTTTATTATTTTATTATACTTTTGGTTTTATTAAAGCTTCTTGTTGCATAAAGAGCGAGGCCTTTGTGGAAGGAACTAAAAAGGATCTTCAAGAGATTGCACATGTTTTGCAAGAAGATGGATCAGATGACGAAGAAGAGCGTGCCAGAGAAGCCGCTTCCACAGATGCCTTGTTAAACAACCTGGGGCAGATTAACACCGTCAATTTTGCAAGCCTGCGTGATGGTCTAACTCACACCTTGAATGAAACACTGCCAAGCCAGATTACAAATGTAAGATTACCTGAAAACATGGACCTCGCACAATTAAAGGAAGGATTGACAAATGGCACCCGTTCAGCTGAGCATTACTTGCAGAAGTTTGGAACTGATGTGATTAGTGCACTCAAAAATACAGTGACTGTATTGGGTCCCGATGAGCAACAGCAGCAACAGACGGAAACACCCAGAAAAAGCGAGGAGAATGCAGGCCCCCGTATTTTGTAAGTAGCAAGCTTTTCCTGATAATCACTTTGTATCTGCGTATAAGCTAACTAGTAATGATAACGGAACCAAATAGTGCCAACAGAAGAGATGCTCTATTGGCAAAGATGCAAGCAAACGACAATACGTATTTGAATAAACCTGAATTATCCAAAGAAGATGCAGAACATGATCAAAAACTACTTGATACATTCAATGCAGGCTTCAAGATTGATGAATACACCGAGGAAATAGCACAACTGCTGGATAAATATCCTGAACTGCGAGACACAATGGACCGATTAGTGCCCATCAAAGTGAGCTACACACTCTTCTGGCAGCGCTACTTCTATCATGTCTGGAAGATTGACCAGGATGAACAAAAGCGTCAGTTGATTGTAAAAGGAGTGGAAGAGGCTGACGACGAAAAGGACTTTAGTTGGGATTTATCGGATGATGAAGACTATAGCACAACACCCACCATCAAGACAACCACAAAAGCAGCAGCAGCAGCATCAGCAGCATCATTACCCAAAGAACAAGATAAAAAGAAGTCACCAACAGCCAATTCTGATACCGACTTTAGCAATATTTCCGGTCCTCCTTCAACAGAGGCAAGTGTTACATCTCCTTTATTAAAGTCAACCGAAGATGAGTGGGTCAAGGCAGAGAAGAAGAAAACTGATGATGAGGATAGCGATAGTGATTGGGAGTAAACCACGTTTTTCGTTTTAATCATAATCATAATCATAATCATAATCACAATAATAAAGAACACACATATATGATAATAGCACTGCTCTTTTTCATATGCCAATTTACTCTCTCATTGGCTGATTCACTCACTTGAATAACCCATATTTACCATTGTCGTTTTCAACTGATCAAACCCCTTTTCAAACCAAGTTTGCTTTATTACTCATTACTAATCGGTTCGCCACTTTCACCAACTCTCATTGAAAAAACCATTCTCATCAAAAGTCACGTGTCAATGAGTGTCAATGGATATATATAAGTCCATTTTTCAAAGGAACACCCTTTCTTATTATTTCTTGACTTTAATAATAAATACAGTTTATAATGGGTAAATTATGCTAAAGCCTCTCTTTTGCCTGTTTGTGCTGTGAATACTGATTGTATCTTTAAAAGGGGCTTTGTTTAGCAGCTTACTTAGCAAACTTTGGGGAGAAAAGGAAGTTCGCATATTAATTCTTGGCTTGGATGGAGCAGGCAAAACCACTATTTTATATAGACTTCAGGTATTTGTTACTGCTAATAACAAAAAACAAGCATTCTTCCTGTATTAAACCGGAATCTATTTAGATTGGCGAAGTTGTTTCTACAATCCCAAGTAAGTTGCTCGAAATGGCTTTGCTCTGAAAATGGAAAACTCATTTCCATTCAATCTATTTTCCAGCCATCGGTTTTAATGTAGAGACTGTCACTTATAAAAACATCAAGTTCCAAGTTTGGGATTTAGGAGGACAGACTAGTATTAGGTTAGAATGTGTATTTACTTGAAGGATGATGCGGAAGAGCTAATTGGCGCCCTTGAATTGAATAATAACAATAATAACAATAATAATATCTAGACCTTATTGGAGATGCTACTATTCCAACACTGATGCAGTCATCTACGTTGTGGATAGTGTAGATAAGGACCGCATGCAGACATCGAGAGAGGAGTTACATTCTATGCTGGAAGAGGAGGAATTGAAGGACGCTGCCCTTCTTGTTTTTGCAAACAAGCAGGACATGGAAGGTGCTTTGAGTGCTGCAGAAGTGGCCGACGCACTTGGCTTATCGACATTGAAGAACAGACAGTATTCCATTTACAAAACAAGTGCAGTTAAGGGAGAGGGATTGACAGAGGGATTGGATTGGTAAGATTTATAAGCAAATGTCAAAGAGGTATTATTAATACGCACGCGCATTAAATAGGCTTGTCAATATCATCCAAGAAAATAAAAAATAGAGACAGGCACCATCAGTTCTTGTCATATATTATTTTACTCTTCTTCCCTTAATGATATCAAATTAGATCTTATGAATTATTTACATTCGATGGGCTACTTTATGTTTCGATATTAATATAAACAAGATTATATATATGAATAAACTAATATTTTAAAATTTATCAAGCGGCCAAGAAACTACATCGGAAACAAATGCAGGGCCTGATAAGCAAATATATAGAACTGAATTAAGGGACGGGAATAGGATAATGTAAGGGTTTTTTTAATAAAAAAAAATAAAGAAAAATAAAACACCCATGCGACTTTGGAAAGTAAATATTTGAAACGAATACGTACAGTAGAGAGATGAATCTGAGTCACTACTTTCAAATTAAACCCGGAGACTATATTTCACCGCCCATGTCTTTCTTGATGAAAGCAGTGGTACCATTTTCTAATGGATAATGTGTATACAAAAATATGATAAACAACATCCTTTCAAAACCTGTTTGTAATTTGTTTCAAAGCTAATAATAAAATGAATAGAGTTTTGCATGGTCACCATGTTAAACACCCCCAATGAGGTCATTTTTTTAGCGTACTTTCCACTTATGCAGATAATGATTTATTTATTTTTTATACATGAGCTATGAAAAAATGGGTTGAATGGAAAATGATAAAGAGGTTATTTAGCGGTTCTCAGAGGTTTCGACTTGGAGGATCAATTCACGAGGAGCATCGAAGCGAGGCATGACAATTTCAAGGAAGTGAATCTTGTTGGTTTCCTTGGTGACCTGTTCCATGGTCTTCTCAAACTCGTCACGGGTGCGTACAAGTGCTTCAACACCAACCTTGGCAGGGGTTGCATCATTCTTGTTGCGGTCAAGATGACAACCATAGTAGTCGAGGGTCTTGCTGTACTGCCACATCTGGAAGTTGTTGTATGCACGATGAGGACCATGGATAAGCTTTTCAATGAGGTAGCCGTCATTGTTCAAAAGACAGATAACGGGGGTAAGTCCTTGGTGAAGGAAGACTGAGATTTCCTGGGCGGTCATTTGGAAGGAACCATCACCAACGAAGAGCCAGACACGACGGCTACGGTCAGCAAAGGCGGCACCGACAGCGGAACCAACAGAGTAACCGATGGAACCCCAAAGAACTTGAGCAATATAGGAAGTGTCCTTGGGAGCCCTCAAGTTGAACTGAGCAAATTCGGAAGTACCAGTTTCGGAAACAATAATGGAACGAGGCTCGATATAATCGGTAATCTTGTTCCACAAGTAGTTGTGGGTAATTTCAGTACCAGACTCGATAGGATCGGGATGAAAACGCTCACCAAGGCTAAAGTTACGAGGAGCCTTGGGAAGAGCATTGGTAAGGAGAGGAAGGAACTCGGACATGCCAACCTTGTCATAATTGGCATAAAAGACGGTGGTGCCGAAAGAGTGGAGAGAGATGGTCTTACCCTGATCCAACTTGTAAGTGAAACCACCAGTGTTGAAATCAGACTTGATGGAACCAAGCTCAATGATCAAATCAGCCTTTTCAACTTCCTTCTTGATACCTTCGATGGTGATGGTACCAGCATAGCAACCACGGTAGTTGGGCAAGTCTTCAGGAACGAGGCCCTTACCCATGGGAGCAACATAGGTGGGGAAACCACTACGTGTGACAAAGTCAACAGCTTCCTGCTTGAGGTTGTGGCGTTGGACACAAGCGTCAACCATGATGATAGGATGCTCGGCCTTGTTGATGGCTTCGAGAACGACTTTGAGAGCAACTTCCTGAGTCTGTGCAGGGTTCTTTGGAACACTCAAATTGAGAGGTTTTATTTCAGGAATTTCGACTTGGAGGGTAATCAAGTCGATAGGGATACCAATATAACCTGGGCGCTTGCGAAGAATGGATTGCTCAAGAACACGGTCGATTTCTCTGATAGCATTGTCCTTGTTCAAGTGAGAGGAGGCAGTGGTGATCATGGCAAACATGTCTGCGAAAACCTGAAAGTTACCATTACCAAGGGAGTGGTGAAGAATAGCACCTTCGGCTTGGGACTTGGTGTTGGGAGTACCGACAATGTGAATGACGGGAAGCATTTCGGAGTAGGAACCAGCAATACCATTAGCGGCAGAAAGTTCACCAACACCAAAAGTGGTGACAACGGCACCTACACCCTTAATGCGAGCATAGCCATCAGCAGCATAGGAGGCATTCAATTCATTAGCGTTATTACCCCAAGTAAGATCGGCATCATCTTCAATCATATCCAAATATGGCTATTGTAGAAGAGAATCATGCGTTTAGTCGAATGTGCTTTATTTCGATACATCTCCTTTAATATATATATATATATATATATGACTTACCATATTGTAATCACCGGGACAACCAAAGATAACATCAACGCCAACTTCCTTGAGTCTCTGGTTAAGGTATTCGCCAATCTTGATGGAAACCATGTTATCTATTTTTTTTTGTTTACTGTTCTGTGTGTTGAAGAGAGAAACAAAGAGAAAGTGTATTTTTTTTGTTTTAGACTTTTGTTATGCTGCTTTTATATAGATAAAGAAACCCATGTTTGGGAATACTCGCCGGCATCGGGCATGAATCCGTGACCCACCGGAATCAGCTAGACGTTGATTCAGATGATTCAGATAATGTCGGCGATTCGCCAAAACTTGTTTATATAAAACAAAGCCTTTTGTTATATTTATCTTAACACCTCGGGAAGAAAAAAAAAACTTCTATTTGCCCGTTAAATACATACCCACTCTGTATTAGTAATATCGACTATGATTAATATGTTGAAGAGATACCAACGATACAAACCATATATAAATGATGAAGATATTACGTAGATGTATTCAATCAGAGGTGGGTATAGAAAATGATGAAAATTCAGCATTTAAAAATGTCACATCATAAGAATCACATAGCAATGCTGTCATATTAAGCAAATGAATTGATCAGGCGACTATTGTCAATGTACTAATTTATGAAATTGTGCGACATACAGTAATCAAGATAGGCAATGATCAAAACACGCCATTTACACTGATTTCGAAATACTACTATTTCCTTTGTCGATTATTAAAAAGTTAAAAACAGATACAAACACGCTGATGGGAAAATATGGAATAAAACAAGAAGCAACTTTACTGGTACACGGAAAATAGAATACAAACACTCTTTCAAAGCCTCAAAAACAAGTGAAAATAAGATATGTTGGCGATAGAACTATACTATTAATTTCTAATCGTTTTTCTGTTCTATTATTACTTGCATACATGGGATGTGTCTGTATCCTCTCTTACATACTGTATTATTAATCGCTACTGCTGCTTTCGAGAATGTATGCAGATTTCGGAAGTTTCCAGAGCAGGATTTTTTTATTTGGTGATTATTTGTACCACAAGAAAAAAAAAGATGAGGCATGAACTTTGAAAACTACGACGACAAAATGAAAAACGTCCTGTACATTAGCATTTGCACCATTTTCTACATTGTGCTATTAGAATTAATTGTGACAGTATCTTTTTATTTGGTATTAAACGCAACCGTAAATATTAGCTTATTCTATGATCAACATTTGTTGGTAACAAACAAATAATTTTATTATTTTAAAATTATCCACAAACATTTATTAGAAAAAAAAACAATTATCTCTACCAACTGCCCAAATTCCTTTTCTCGCCACCATTGTATTTTAAAGATCGAGAGATCAGTAAAATGTTACATCCTTGGGAAGTCATGTTCTCCTAATTGCAAAGTTGTAAATGAACAACATTGGCACTTTAACAGAACCGTTATATTTGGAATAAATGCTGCCATTTCCAAAAGTCTATTCAAGTCCCCAATAGACGTATAAACTTAAATGTCACCACTGCTTAAAATACCAGTGGATATTTTTCCTATTGTTTATATAAATAAAAGAATAATAAGGTATATGTCTAATTTAATCACACTACTATTAAACGATAGATATCATTGAGTCAGTGCATGTGCCATGACAAAATGTCTTGGTTGCATGTTTCTAAATGTGATTAATCTCAACCCCGAAACCCCTCCCCCAGATCGATCAATCCAGATTTGTTCATGCAAATTATTTTATTAAATTTAATACGCGTTCGGCTATATGTTAAGAATAACATGCAAGTCTTCCTTTTTTTGACAAGAATGATCAGAATTAGCATTTTTTTTCCATTCATTTGCTAATTTCACTGGTCTGTTATAATATCTCTGCTTTTGATTACGAGATGCCCTAGAATAGCCTTAACACCTGTGATCTTTGCTTAAACTATCGCATATAGTTCTTTAGTACCATTAAATCATGGCACTGCATGGAACACTTGATGGTAAAGACGAACACATTAACCCGATAGTAAATTCGATTACAAGAAACAACAGGCTTATTCATACTTTTAATGCTACAATCCATGGAATTAATGAGCATAAACTTAACTCTCAAAATTTATTTTAAAATATTCTGTGTGAATTAGATTTGTCACGTTTATTTCTGAAAAAAGTATCTAAACACTTCAAAGTAGCTGTATCAGAATTAAAAACTTCGGTTTTCAACTTTATTAAACTTAACTTTCTGAGTTTTATAATGAACAAGTAGAAAAGGAAAATACAGCGTATTTTATTAATAGATTGAGCACCAAGTGCTCTTTTTTTTTTAAAAAAATTAGAGATATGGAAAGTATGTCTCTGATTATACTTTGAAAATATCCAAAGCCCTGTAATATATATTTGTCTACCTGAACCTTATTTCAACCAATAAATCAATAACTGTTAATATGAAATGGCAAAAAATAAGGAATAAAAATAAATATACTCAAATTGAGAGACTTTAAGATTCGTTGAAAATGAATGACATTCTTCCTCCCTATTAAACACCAAGTATTCACTGAGTTACGGCATGGTATTTAATTAAGATGTTAATAGCAAACATTAACTTTATTACAGTTTCATAAAAGCAGAAGATACAAGGAAATACCGATTGATTGGCTTCGAATCAAATCTTATTTTTAAAATGATACGATATCCCAAACAGTGGAAAACTCTTCTTCGGCAGATCAGATAATTTACGAACATAGTCTCGATTAATTAAAAAAAAAGTTTAACTTTTATCTTCTATCTTTAAAAATCACGTTACTTAATGCGTATACGTTCTGCTATTTTCTCTAATTCTGTTGATATGCTGAATTCAGGAGTCACAACCTCGAGTAAATGAATTTTATCTTTCTGGTTCTGGATTTGTACTATAGCCTCATCAAGCCCAGAACTGGTATCAACTTTAGCCTCTAAGCCTATTTTAGCGTGCTTTTTGTTCTTCTTATTTCGCTCCAAATGACCACCAAAATAATCGAAACTTTTGCTGTAATTCCACATTTGAAAGTTGTTATATTCTCTATGGGGACCACATATTATCTTTTCAATCAAATATCCATCGTTGTTAATGATAATAATAACAGGTGTAACACCATGATGGAGAAATACGGCTAGTTCCTGAGCTCCCATTTGGAAGGCACCATCACCTACAAAGAGATAAACACGATGCTTGCGACTAGCCAAAGCAACACCTAACGTAGCTCCTATGGTATACCCAATAGAGCACCAACTATATTGGGCTATAAACTTCACATTATCGTGAGATTTTAAATTGAGGAGTTTAAACATGCTTGACCCAATATCGAGCAAAGCAACAGAATCCGGTTCTACAATCGATTTAAATTTACTCCAGAGATAATCTTGAGTTATTTCGAGTGTTGGTTCCTCCTTGGGAGTAGCATCAGTCTTGGTAAAATCAAAGACATTCCCATAGTTTGGAAGCTTTATAGTGATGTGAGGCAATAGTTGACTTATTCCCAAATTGTCGTAGGTCATGTCCAATGCAACTGTATTGGTTGGATTAATAATTATAAATCTCTTGTTTTCCAAAGCAGAAGAAAAATATTCCGTGTTTAGTTCCACCTTATATGGACCAATCTCGATTACCAAATCTGCCTTCTTGATTTCATTGGTGATTTCTGGTAAGCTAGCCTTACCATTGTAGCAGCCCCGATAATTACTATAGCTATCAGGTATAACGCCCTTTGCCATTGGAGTTGTAAATGTAGGAAAACGAGACTTCTTCACAAAAGCTCTTACTTCTTCAGTTGCTTGGAACCGGTCAACGAGAGCATCAACAATAATAACTGGGTGGAACGCTTTAAATATCTCAGAAGTGATGATATTAATAGCAACTTCTTTTACTTTTTCCGAGCACTTGGGCAACTTCAAGTTCAAAGGCTTTATATCTGCCGTGATGTTAAAGTCAAACAAATCAATTGGGATATTTATATATCCAGGAAGTTTCTGAATAAATGTCAGTTCAATAACACGGTCAATTTCTGTCAGTGCATTCCCTTTATTCACTCTTGTATGTGCACAAGTTACTTTTCCAGCCATTTCGGTGAAAGCTGAGAAGTCACCATTTGCGAGTGAATGGTGTAGATATGCCCCCTCTTTTTGAAGCTGAAGCGGAGCACTTCCCACGATATGAATGACGGCAACCCTCTCTGAATATGCCCCTGCGATACCATTTATTGCTGAGAGTTCACCCACGCCAGAAGTAGTAACCAAAGCACCAATACCTTTAATTCGTGCATACCCATCAGCAGCATACGATGCATTAAGCTCATTAGCATTATTTCCCCAAGTAATCTCATCATCATCTTCTATAATCTCCATTAATGGCTATTGACACATTTTATTAATAAAGACATTATGTCTAATAGCACATATAAAAATTTTATTTATTTTGTTACTCACAAGGTTGAAGTCACCGGGAACGCCGAATATAGTGTCGATTCCTACTTCTTTCAAACGATTTATGAGGTATTGACCTATAGTGGTAGTAGCCATTTTTATATTATTTATTTGAAAAATAAAATAAAAATAAAATCATGTATTTATATATTCACTTTTTTCTTCTTTCTTTTAGTATGGGTCCCGAGAAAAGGTGATCGAGCCATAGAATTACATCGGTAATCGGTTAAAACTGAAATATGTTCAAAAACTGCATATATTTTTTCTTTTCAGTACCTTTATTCGACTATCCGTATATACAAAGTATTAAAAAGATTACAATGGTATCCAAATGCATAATCCCTTTCAGTACCAACGTTGATCTCTAAAACAACCGCGAAGAGGTTATAAAGTTTATTTTTTTTAAAGACCACTTCTTTTCTCCTAGAAGCTTAAAGTAAAGTATCTACTTAATGTTCATATAAGTATAGTCATAAATCAATGCAGTTTTGGTGAATGTGTATGAAACTAAGCAATAAACTGATGTGGATACTTATATTCCTTGTAGTATATAATAAATATCTATATTTTTTAGGTGATTGGGCCTCTATTCTTCTCTTTTAGGGGTATTTTTTTCTATTGAATACTGTTCTCATCATACAAGGAGTATTAATAAATCAACATGGAAGAAACGCTAGAAAAAGGCTAGAACATGTATAATTCAAGATTACATAAATGAATATATTATATTAAAACTTAAACAATACTTCAGTGTACGTTAGATGGAGTCATATGAATGTGTTTACTTCTGTCACAGGGTGACATTGCCATTTTCAATAATTTATTGTTATAAAAATTGAGCATTTGGTCAGTCCTCAAACCCGTTGCTAGGTGTTATTGTCGGTTTTAAAGTGAAAGTATGCTCTAACAGCTAAATTAATTAAAATTATACTGATGATAAAATTCTGTCAAAAATAAAGTATTTTTAAAAATATGAATTATGCACTATATCTAAATTAAACAATGTATTTGAGTAATAAGAAATGAATCAACTTATCATAAATGCTATACTGTACCTTCTTTATTTACATTTTTATACTCGGTTGTTATATTGGATATGGTATATACAATAGTTAAAGCATCTAATAAGTCAGCTTATTAAAACAACGCTCTGATTAAAGTTCGCTAACATATTCCAATATGATCTATAAACTATGGTTCAGTCTACCTTTATGCTATGCAAGCCTAAAAACTATATTAATATTACAAATTATGGTCATACTCATCATTACTATTGTCATTATAGTTAACTTCTTTAGTATTTTTCGATTTCTTAACAGTTTCCAAATTTAAGGTATCTCCTGCTAACCATAATGTTATATTAAGGAAAATATTAAGAGTTATATAAAGTAACTCGATAATTATAATTCCGTATCGAAGTATTATATACCTAAATACCATTTTTTTTCTACATACAACCTCTTCTTTTTAATACTTCCATTCAAGGCCATACATAATACTACTTTATATTAAAGTAGTGCAATTTAAGTCCATTAGGATTCCTTGTAATCAGAAACACTAAAGAATTAGCACCACTTAATGAAATTTATATCAATTTTAACAACTCATTTATCTGGAAGTTTGATTATTAGAAAACAATCTTAATTCTATGATAACTATTTATGAACTTCGGAGTGCTCCAAAAGAAGCGTTTTCCGGATGTCATTGCCACAATATGAGTACTAAATTTACAACTTTACTACATATTTATAATCAGTAATACATTTCAACTAAAAAAAATAAGTTACTAAAATGCTTTTATTCTACTAAAATAAGTGAGTGGTAGTAGTAAGAGTAATCTAAATAATATTACCTTCACGGCTTGTGATATTATTACCTTTTCTGTTAAGCAAATTATAATATCGCTTAATTTACCAAACTCATGTTTAGCTTACATACTTTAAATAGCTGCTTTGTAACTTTGGTCTTGGATATTATCACCTTTTAAAATTTTAAACGTGTTTGAATATTTTAAAGATACATCAAATATGAGATGATTCATCCACCATCAATAGCAAAAATATCGACCGAGCTCGAAATGTTCGGACCGGATAGAAACAATAAGCTATCACATATATCGCACACGTGCGGTATTTCACGTGACATGTCACGTGATATTGAAAATGAAGACAAATGCAAAAGTTGACGTCTCCAAAGTGGTCAATATGTCCGAGGCAAAATTGGATGTTTATTAAGAGTCCTGTGCCATGATCCCTTTAGGGC
>VCJJ01002414.1:12471-22587 GCA_024139415.1 Backusella tarrabulga | reverse complement strand
AAAAAAAAAAAAAAAAAAAAAAAAAAAAAAAAAACCAACTGTGTTCTTTTATATATATATATATGAATTTCAGAGTAGCTGTACGAGTTAGACCGATTTCTGCAAAAGAGGATGATAATCTGGTCAACTTTGTACCTCATCAACCGCAGATCATCATTGGTCATGATCGTCACTTCACCTTTGATTATGTATTTTCACCTGTAATAACACAATCACAGGTGTATCATTCATGTATAGAGCCTTTATTTGAGCAATATATAAAAGGGTATATATTATGCAAAGTTTCCTTTTCTCTGCTGTTGTTAAAGAGAACTTACTCCTTATTTTCATTTCTGCATTAAAAAAAAGATACAATGCCACAGTTTTAGCATACGGGTATTTACATAAAAATAGTCTATTTATTTGTTTATATTTATCTTTACAAATAAATTAAAAAAATAATAGGCAAACAGGCAGTGGAAAAACATACAGTATGGGAACCTCGGGCAACCACGATGGCATTGTACCCAGATTTGCAAAGTCGCTATTTTCCTGGATTGATAATAATCAGGAACAAGGAACTTTTAAAATTAGAGTTTCGTTTCTTGAACTTTATAACGAGGATATCATTGATCTATTGGGTAGTAATGGCTCTATTTCTATCCGCGAGGATTCTTTTGGAAATATTTCATGGGCTGGTATTAAAGAAGAAGTAGTCGATAGTTACCAAGGTCTTTTGGAGTAAGTGGCAACTCCCCTAACCCCTTTGCCCTTTTACTTGCACCCCTTTTGTTAACCTTTTGATAAATAGTTGTCTTTATCGTGGATCAGAAGGTAGAGCTACTGCATCTACTGATATGAACCATAATTCATCAAGATCACACGCCATCTTTTCTGTCACACTCGTACAGCATATTGTCACTTATTTTGAAGAAGAGACAATGACAAAGGAACTGACTTCAAAATTTCACTTTGTGGATCTTGCAGGTTCTGAAAGGGTAAGCAAAAAAGAAAAAGAAATTCTATTTTTATTTATTTACATATTTTTTTTGTTTACTATCGTTATGGATACATACATTCCACTTTTTATTCCCTTTTATTTATTCTCTTCTTTTTTCTCTCTTCTTTACTTTTATCTCTCTTTCTCTCTCATTCTCTTATTAGTTGAAAAAAACAAATGCAGTTGGAGATCGAGCACGAGAAGGAATTTCAATCAACGCAGGACTTTTAGCGCTTGGCAATGTGATTAGTGCGTTGGGGGACGAAAGCAAGCGAGGGCATTTTGTACCCTACCGAGATTCTAAACTCACGCGACTACTTCAGGACAGTTTAGGTGGTAACAGTCAAACATTGATGCTCGCCTGTGTATCTCCCGCCGCCAGTAACCAAAACGAAACTTTGAGCACGCTTAAATATGCAAACCGTGCAAAGAACATCACCAACAAGGTTATCATCAATCAGACCAAAAGCGATCATCATAAAGAAGAGATACATAGACTTAAAGAACAGTTGAAAACAAGTGAAGCTTTTATCAAGGCAGTTCATGAAGAATTAGATGTCGTCAAGGCTAAAAATCGAACACTTGAAACTACCAATCGTCAACTAAGAAAGGAACTGTCAAATAATAACCGAATAATAAATGATCAGCCTGTTGTTGACGATGATGTGGCAAAAAACAGAATTCCCGTGATAATCCCGCCTCCGAATAGTATCACAAACCTGGATATGCATAAGACAGATGACGAAATCACTCTGATAGGCTCCGGAGAAGATGATACATTATTATTAAAGCCAAGCGAATCATTTCAACCTACAATGTCAACTACAAATAGTACTGGAAGTTTAAAACGAAAGAAGCGCTCAAGTGGTAGAAAGAAATCGATAAAAGGTAGACATAAGCCAAGTGTCTCTACAGATAGAACTAGTATACACAAACTAGACTATATGGCTATGCTGGATAAACATAAAACTCGTATTAAAAAAGAGGCCTTGTTTATCAAGCAAACAAAGGTAAATATTTCAAAAAAAAATATCAATATATATCGCCTCTCCATGCATACTCATCTCTCTCTGTAAATAACTATAGGAGCTTTTGGATAAAAAAAGCAAAGATGACGAGACTTCATTACTTGTACGTATGATGCTCCTCTTCCAATCCAGTTTAACAGAACAGAGGCAATTAATTTATTGTGTGGAAAACAATAGCAGTAATATCGCACCATTAGAAAAGTCACATTCTAAAAAATATTCCACCATGTCCTCCGTTACAACCACCACTACCACAACAACAACAAAATCAATGAAGAAAAGAATACCCGTTTTAAAGGATACCCAAAGTGAAGCAACAACAAGAATACCCAAAAAGAAATCATTAATACCAGCACCGCAAGCAGCAACTGATGTCTCTGAGGTGAAAAAACTTCGATTAGAGAATCAAGAGACCCTTCGACAATTAAAGCAGATCGGCTTTATTGTTAAAAAGGCAATGGGTATGATCGACACAACAACGTTGAGACAGATGAAACCTTTACTTGGTAAAGCCATTTTGATCTATAATGCCGTATTACAGCAAAATCAACAACCACAATCGAATGTGTCTCCTTCAACCTCGGATACAATACCTCCGGAAAAGCTAAGAATCCAAGTCCATGACTTGATTGGCTTAGATCAGCATAATCGAAATATAAGCTGTAGTAAGATTATACAGGATCTTAATCAAAAGGTAAAGACATTAAAGAAAGAAAAAATAGAAAGTGACGAAAATGTTTATATTTATTTATTATTTTAATTTATTTTTTTCATCATCTACATATCCGGTTAAACAAAATACAGCGCTTGCGGCTAATTAGAGAGCAAAAGGAGTTACTTGCAGAAAGAAAAGCCGTACTAGCAGAAGAAGGGGTTCATTCAGGAGACGATACCGATCCACAATACATGGATGAACGAATTGATACCATTACCTTACAAGCCGACTTTTTATCACAGCAGATCCGCTACCTCTCACAATGCAACAAATTCAATCACCGGGGTATTAAGAAAAGAGAAGAATTACTTGCATTGATGGACAAGTTGGATCATAAAAGCATGACCAATTTACTATTTGATGTACTACAATTGGATATGTTACCGCTCACACAGCTCAACTTGCTGCAATCGAATATGATTGAATATATTGATCAAACCATGGTACGATTGCAGGAAGGCGTTGTAGCAATGAGACGATCCTGCCGCTTCAATACCAGTCAGCACGATATAAGCGATACATTAGACAATACCTTGATGAAGATTGTTAAATCCCCTATTAGATGCCTACCAAATGGCCTTTTACTCGCCCCATTATCAGGAAAGATCCCTAAAAGGTGTGCCTGATTTCACTAGATCTATTAATTTATAATTATTATTATTATTTTCATCATTACGTTTTTGTTGTACATAAAGGAATGTCTTTTCCCCCTTTCTTATCATTATTATGATTAGCAGTATTATTTTATCTGATTTATTTATTTATCCATAGAATGTTTTACCCATATTATTATATCCTTAATAAATAGTTTGCTTGTTTTTCTTAATAAAGAAATAAAAGTGACTCCGATTTTGCTGAATCAAACAATAGTTGATGCACAGGAGCTCAATTCATCAAGAAAAATCGGAGTTGTGCAGTAAAATATATATGCTTTCTGTTATTATTTTTAGGCACCGCCTAAAACTATTTGGAATCCATATGTAAATGAAAAAAAAGAACTTGTTTGGGAGAAGGTAAACATGAGAAGACGGATAATATATTTGTGACCCTGATATACCTTATTTTTATCTTGATCTCGATATTCTACATAAAAAGGTTAATTTTATGAAACCGATTGCTTGCATTCTACTCACAGAATTATAATTATCCGTTTAAAGTTTAATGTCAAAAGAAGGGAGCTGATCATTACAACCATTTAAGGCAAATTACATAGAAAATCAAGTTAGATCCTTGCAACTTTTTGTTTTTATTTTTATTTTTGGCTTAAAATTCATATTTAGCAAATAAAGAGAGATAGAAAACAACTTAAAGTCAGACTTTTTTTTTGGTATTTATGATGATTAACAATGATATCGTCATCATCCATGTAACCTCTACGCTGGGTTAAAAAAAAAGAAAAACGCAGGTTTACAGAATGTTTTAATGGAAATCAAGGGGCCCAGAAGCCGTGCGTATTTTTCTTTTGAAAATAAGAAGAAAACAAGCCTCGTACGACGTGTCCTATTGTTTATATGAAAATATAAGAGTTATTCAGCAAAAAATGGTGGTACATTCATATGCTATTCAAATACACACGAGCTGGACATCGTCATGACTATTATTGTTTTTTTCACATAAATATTTTCTCCATTTCGTTACTTTTGAAAGGATCGGTTATTCAATTCAAGTTACAAAAAAATACAAGGGGAAAAAATAAAAAAAGCTTTTTATGAAATCAACAGGAATTAAACATCCGCTAGGAGAAGGCAAATAAAATAATTTGATGGGCTCAAAAAAACAAAGTTTCATCGATTCTGGCCCATTTTCTGTTTTCGCACTTTTTAGACGTTTTCGATAAACCGTATTGTTCGTATTGAATAGCAAAAGGAAAATAATAATGCAATATAAAAATACAACAAACAAGAGAGAATAACACGTGGGATAGTGACAGGAATGGATGTACAGAAATATATTAACTTTTTCATCAAAACTGTTGAACAACAATAAAAAAATAATAAAAAAAACGAATAAATAAACAAAAAACAAAAACAGAAACAGAAATTAAAAAAGGAGTTGAATATATCGACGTTCAAAAGTTATTTTTGATCTACACCGCTTTTAATTAAGCGCACTAACTCGTTTAGATCCAATAGTAAAGAGTAAAAATCAGTTGTTACACTTTGAGCAACTTTATTTTATTTTATTTAGCGTTTTCTTTCCTTTCTTTTTTTTCCCTCTTCTTTTTTCCTTCCCTTTCCTGCCCATTGTTTTATTATATTTTATTTACTTATAATATCTAATTCTTATTATGACTTCAATACCCATTATATGTAGAGTTCAAGCTCTCTACCCTTTCAAGTCAAACGATCCCTCATCGCTAAGCTTCAACCAAGATGACTATATTGACGTTTTGAACAAACTGCCGTCCGGTTGGTGGGACGGACTGTAAATGTTTATGCTTATTATTATTACGCTTGTTATTATCAATCATGTTAATCATCTCAATTATGATTATTAGGTGCAATAATACTCGAGGATGGTTTCCTAGTAACTATGTTAAGCTTATTTCAGATGAAAATCGAGACTTTGTAAGAACGAAAAATTTGGAGAAAAAAAATTCATGTCATTCACCTCATTTCCATTCGTACAATTCATTTCAAAAAAAAAATGACATTTTTCTTAGATTGAAACGGATGGAATGAGCTCACCTAAGAAAAAGAGCGAATACAGACTTAGCTTATTCAATCAACAAGATAACGAAAGTTTACAAAGCGCCTCAACGGACTGGAAAAACCAAGAAAGTGACTTTTTCTTTGGAAACAATAATAGATTTGATGCCCAGCAACAACACAGGGATGACGTCTCGTCTTATGAAGCCCAGACTTATAACAATGGATCGATTTGTAGTGAATCAGAATATGACTTTAAATCAACAAGCGAGCTTCCTTGGTCTGAAGATAGTTACAATTCAAATGAACAAGTAAGAATCGACATGGTATCTTAGTTGAATATATTAAAAATAGCCATACTTCTTCTTTTTTCTTAATAGAATACCCAGTGGAGCAACAATAGCATTATCAATAGTAGAACACCCTCTCACTTCTATCAAGCAGATGGTCCTTTGGTAAAATTGAAGTTTCTTTACTCCTTTTAATTTTATTATTATTACTATTATTATTAACCAGCATTACTATTTATTTATCTATACACATATATATTAGAATAATAACAATATAGAGCCCCTTTTAAAGCATTCTTTCACTACCACTACCATCACAGCAGCAACTTCCCCTCCTCAAATATTGCCAAGATCCCCTTCTCGTAAACCATCCACGAGACGATCACCAAATGTAATTGATAACACCGAGCCACTCACATGGATAAAAGTATCAGCACACATCGCGCTTGCCATTCATCAATTAACAATGGCAGCTAAAAACAACCAACATCACCTCTTCCATCAATGCGCAGCATCCATTGTCAATGCAATTCGCTTTATGCTCATCACTTCATCCACAGTAGATAAAGATTCGGGCTATATCAAGGCACACGTCACACTCCGGTCGCATCACCGTGGCATGATGGCAAGCATGTCTAAATTGGTTTTATCTGCACAGACAAGCAACATTGACCCTGATGATGCAGCTGCAAAGATCCTTGCCGAATCGAGCGAATTATTATTGAGTGTCCGTAGTTTTGTTGGTACCTGCCAAGATCTGGGTATTCCATTAGTACACACCGATCCGCACTGGGTGGATGATGGTGGACGCCACGAGAATAATAGTTCAAAGTTTAACAATAGATATCATTTACAAATCAATTTGGCAGAAAATTTAGAGACGATGGGTAACTGTATTCAGGATTCTGCAGAAACAATCATTAAATGTATTTCCTCGTACCAACCCAACAATCGATCGTCTTCTGCATCATCGGCATCCAGCATTGATCAACGTACTTCTCTATCAACCTTGTTGTTTACACACTTTCGCAATCTATCCAATCAGACAGGGCTGTTTTTGGGCTATTTGGATGAAACTGATTTTAGTAACGTGCCCCCTTCCGAAATGACGGAGCTTTTGCATGGGAAACAGGGTTTATCGAATGGACTTGGTCAGCTTTTTTTTAGAATGCAGGCAATGACAGACGAGGCCAATAATTTCAAAAAAGCATTAAAACAGACTGAAGAAGCCGCGGGAGGTCTATTTGAGCCTATCGAAATGATTTGTGCCAGTGTACTACGCCTTGCAAGAAGCCATCAAAGCAGAAGTAGCAGTAATGCCTCCTTTTTGGTGCCAATGGAGAAAAGAGCAACGACTACATTGGCCAATTCAAGCATGATGGAAGATTCCGTGATCCCTGAAGAAGAGGGTGATTATTATGATAAAAGCAGTGTCGAGGGCACAGAGTTTAGTCGAGATGATGCCACCTTTAATCAGAGTCAGCTGACGGACATGTCGGATCCAATCCATTTGCCTCAAAATGCACCACCACCCAAACCTAGAAGACCCTCAGAACAAATAGAACGACATACACCTTTATTTAATAATACACCATCTCATCAATTACCATCAGGGGGCGTGTCTATATCACAAACCTCATCTGCAGTACGAATCGTCAATCACGAAAATGTATCACCAGGAGGAACTCCACCCGGCACACGTTCCCATACACCCACTCCAAGTTCAAATTCAACAAAACCACACTCATCCAGTAAGCTAAAGCGATTCTTTGGTGATGACGCACCTACTGCTGTTGTTGGTGTAGTCAAACCTGCTACTGTCAAAGAGGAGCTTGACTTTCTTCAATATGACTATAGCCCCTCTGATATTGTCTTTAATATGGAAGGCAACGTCAAGGGTGGTACGCTCCCCGCGCTCGTGGAACGACTTACATTACACGATTATCTTGATATGAACTTTATCAATACCTTTTTGTTGACCTACCGCTCTTTTTGCAGCTCCATGGAACTTCTGGATCTACTCGAGGCACGTTATAACCTTGAATGTCCTGAAGGCCTTTCCAAAGAGGAGAGTATTATTTGGGAAGAGAAGAAGCTCAAATTGGTTCGATTACGCGTTTTTAACGTGCTCAAAAACTGGCTCGAGCTTTACTACAATGAGGACGACAGTATCCTGCTGGATCGACTTTTGGAGTTCACTAGTACTGATATCAAGGCCACACTCAAGTTCTCCAATGGGCAATTGGAATCGCTCATTCAGAAACGACGTGAGGATAGCACAAGTGTCATGAATTCTGGCTTGAAGAAGATGGTTCTCACGCTACCCGATCCCCCAGAACCTATCCTGCCGCGCAACATCAAACGATTGAAGCTGCTTGACATTGATCCGCTTGAAATGGCGCGTCAATTGACCATTATTGATTTTAAACTGTATAGTGCGATCCGCCCCATCGAATGCTTGGATAAGGCTTGGTCGGCACCTGATGATACTGTCGCTAACAACATTAGAGCCTCCATCGAGTATTGTAACCAGATCACCTCGTGGGTGTCGGATGCGATCTTGAGTCAGCATGATATCAAGAAGCGAAGTGTTATTATCAAGTACTGGGTACAAGTAGCAGAGGTAAGAAAAGAATAAAGATAGAATAATCCACTCCATTATTAATACTTGGTCAATAATAGAAATGTAGAACGTTAAATAATTTCAATACATGTATGGCCATTCTATCTGCCTTTGACAATAGTTCTGTAGGACGTCTCAAGCGTACGTGGGAGGTTGTTGGCGCACGCACCAATCAAATCCTACAATCCATCCGTAAGCTGATGGGAGCTAATCGTAACTTTGTCGAATACCGTGCATTTATCCACTCGATCAACCCACCTTGTATCCCCTTTTTGGGTATTTATTTACAAGATCTGACATTTATTGAGGACGGCAATGCAAACGAATTGAAGAAATCAAAGCATCTCATCAATTTTGCAAAGCGAGCGAAAGCTGCAGAAGTCATTCGGGAAATTCAACAGTATCAATCATCGCTTTATCAACTCAAGACCGTAAATGAGCTGGAGGAGTTTATAAGGTTGCGTTTGATGAGCACACGTGATGAAGAACAGCTTTATAAAGAAAGTTTAAAATTAGAACCAAGGTAAGAGAATAATAATAGACGAATTTACATCATTTATTTATTCTGCTTTGTCCATTTTTAGGGAACGTGAAGATGAAAAGATTACTCGTCTTTTGCAAGAATCTGGCTTTTTGTAATCGTTTTTTTTTCTCCTCTTTTATCTGTACATATAATTTTCTAAAAATGATAATATAATATATACTTTATTTATTCTATAATATAATAATAATAATAATAATAATAATAATAACATATTCTCTTCCCCATAAAAGGCCAATATTAAGGATACAAAAACAAAAAACAAAACAAAAAAAAACGGGTTGTATTATTTACAATTGATAAATGCCACTACTCTGCTTAACCATATAATAAACGATCCAAAAAGGTACCGGTTGTCCAGCGATTGTTTCTAGCTTCTTGTTCTTGATGCTGACGCTGTAACGCCGTCTTCAATAATATCTGTCGACGCTGTTCATAGGGAGAATGGTGTTTCTTTTCTTCCACGACAGAATAGGACATTGTGCGTTGATGGTTATTGGGTCTATGGCTTCTTTGCTGCTGCTGCTGCTGCTGCTGCTGTTGCTGCTTTTGCTGCTGACAGCGTATGATACTCTCTCTCATGGGATCTCTATGCTGTTTCACACATTGATATTCTTGTGTCAGTTTCTGTAACCATTGATCGACTTGGGTCATTTCTTTTTGCTCCTCCTCCTCTTCTTTTTGTTGTTGTTGTTGGTGTGAAAACTGCAATATGTCATCATTTCTTATTTGTTTTGAATTGTTCTTCTTGTTATTGTTATTAATGAATTGAGACTTCAAAAGTGGCTTTGTCATATCAAAAATGGGTGTATCAGGCGAAGCAATACTGTCTGCAGTAACGGACAACGGCAGCTCAATGGGAGCAGCAGGGCTGCTTGTATTTGAAATGGTAAAACTAGGTTTTCTCTTTGCTATTGTTGACTGTTGAAGTGGTGGAGTAGAGGGAGGAGAGTGCGGGGAGGTATCTTCTGTTGTAAAAGTCGTAGTGGCAGTGAAGCCAGACACGGTATGTCTTTTATCATTTGATGGCAAGCGATGAAGAGACTTTTGCGAGTGAGACCGTTTAATGGACTTTTTGTCCTCGTCCTCTGCTGCTCTTACCATTGGTGCCAGCTTTGTGACATGAACTCTTCCACTTGAACGTCGTTTTACATGGTGTCTTGTCGGCCGTTTTGTTTTACTGGTACTTGTTGTAGGCGAAGGCGGCAACTCTCCTCCAACTGCAAACTTTTTATTATTCTTTTTTGAGGAGTCTTCTGCCATGGCTTCTTTTTTTTTCGTTTTGCTTTTTT
>VCJJ01000241.1:0-11101 GCA_024139415.1 Backusella tarrabulga | reverse complement strand
ACAGTTTTTGCTCATAAAAAAGTACAAGTTATTATTATAATTATTCCGAGATTCCTTCTATCCCTAGCAATGGTTACACAGCCTTAATCAGCAGTCATGAGTCAGGTGACCTCATTATACTATATTACGTATGAATATAATAAGGTAGCACTCTTTTTTTCTTTCGCGCACTCTAAAAATGGCACCTTTAGAAGTGATAGGTGCAGGTATGGGAAGATCGGGCACAGACAGTCTACGCATTGCATTAGATATGCTTGGATACAACACCTTTCATTTTAAAAACTTTTTCTATGATATGGAACTCAATCCTGATCTTTTTATCGAGGCCCATAAAAATCGAGAGGGGGCAGATTGGGACGAGGTTTATAAAAATTACACGGCTGCTGTTGATATCCCCACATGGATTTGGTACAAGGAGCTTATGGAAAGATACCCAGATGCTAAGGTGATATTGACAACGCGTGATATCGATAGTTGGTATAAATCTATAAGCCAAATTCGCATTCATTCAGAGACTATGCTCAGAGGCATTATCCCAACTCAGGCTCTCAAGAAGCGAATGATATTGGGTAATGCCGTCATCAAAAAGTCATATAATCTGAAGCCTGAAACGAATGATGAAGAAGGATATTCAAAGGCACTCTACCGTCAACACTATCAAGAAGTAATGGAAACAGTTCCAAAAGAAAGACTACTTGTTATGGAACTTGGTGAAGGATGGGATAGATTATGTAAGTTTTTGAAGAAGTACCAGATGTGCCCTATCCAAGAGTAAACTCGAGTGATGAGTTCGTTTCGTTTATGAATGACGTCAGAGATAACCCTTCTTTCGCTAAAAAGATAACCTCAGATTGATAGAAACTATCTTGTTTGTATATTACTTGAAAAAAAGTGGGAATAATAAAGTTGCAAGGCTTTGAGCGATACAATCTAGTTTAACAATAAAAATACAGTTTATTTGTAAAAGAAAATGCGTATATAGTTTATAAAAAAAGAATGAAAAGAATGTCTATTATAGCATCGGTATCAAGAGCATCTTTTACAAAGAGGCTTTCTTTTCCTTGTTTTGACGACGAGCCTTGTTAACAGCCCAAGAGTATTGCTTAGGCCAGTGAGCATCAATCTCCAAATCTTGAGCAGCATGTTGAACAAATGAGCTGTTGCGCAAGAACTCTCTACCAACCAAAGCAATGTCGGCCAAGTCATTTTCAAGCACCTTTTTGGCATCGTAACCACTGCGAATCATACCGACGGCCGCTGTTTGAATATTGGCTTCCTTCTTGATCTTCTCTGCAAATTGAGCTTGGAAAAGGGGCTCGGAGGGGTATTTGACGCCGTTAATGATACCACCGCTTGAGCAGTCAATTAGATCAACACCTTCTTCCTTAAAGCGCTTAGCCAATTCGATGGACTGGTAGATATCCCATCCTTCGGGAGCACGACCCAAGAGTTCAGGGTTGGTATAATCGGTGCAAGAGATACGGATCCATAAGGGCTTATCGGCAGGCCAGACAGCACGAACAGCGCGAACAGCTTCGAGAGGGAAACGTATACGGTTTTCAAAGCTACCACCATACTCATCGGTACGCTTGTTTGAACTACCAGAGAGGAAACTACTAATCAAGTAACCATGAGCACCATGGATTTCAAGCACCTCGATACCAGCCTTTTCGGCACGAACAGCAGCATCAGCAAAGCTCTGAACAACACCCTTGATTTCCTCGATGGTAAGAGCATGAGGCTTGGCATAATGATCAGCAAAAGCGTTATCACTGGGGCCAACGACACCATTAGGCCATCCTCCATCTTGTTCGGATTCAACATAATCACCATTGTAAGGAGGAGAAGTAGAAGCCTTACGACCAGCATGGGCAATCTGAATACCAGGGACGGCACCCTGAGATTTGATAGCTTTGACAACACGGCTCAAGGGCTCAATGTGTTTATCAGACCAAATACCAAGACATCGAGGAGTGATACGTCCCTCAGGCACAACACCAGAGGCTTCAATGATGACCAAACCGGGACCCTTCATGGCCAATGAACCATAGTGCATCAAATGGAAATCATTTGCAACACCATCATCGGCACTGTACATACACATGGGCGAAACAGCGATTCTGTTGTGAAAAGTAACGGATTTTTGTTGGAAGGGCTGGAAGAGCTTGATATTTTTAGCTTTTCCGAGATCCTTAGGTGTACCAGGGAAGATCTTGGTGTTTTCAGCAGTGACAGGAACAACCATGATGTATAAAAAGTTTCTTTTTTTTGTTTGTTGATATAAAAGATAATAATTTAAATTTGGGAGGTTTATATACTTTTTTTTTCGTGCCTTGGAAATTGGATCCTTTCTCTCGAATTTGTAATCAAAAGGGCGTGTCACAATTTTTTAATACATATGCGAGAGGAGCTTTTTTTTCTACCATATGTCTGAAACATATGTCTTGTAAAAATATCAAGACCCGTTGTATTCTATTTGAGGTGTACCTTGATCTCGAATTAAATGTATATATAGTAAAGTGTGCGTACGAGAGAGTTTTTTTTAACAAAGGTCAGTTTCATTCTTTCGAAAATATCTTGGATAATTGGTTAGCATATGCATGACCAAGCGAAAACTCCAGTTTTTAAGGCCCAGGATAATTACTCTCTTTCCTCCAAAGATGTGACATGTCTTTATTAGAAATCAAAAAAATTCATAATGGTAAACATTACTGGATTTACAGTTCAATTTAGATAAAAAAATGTTATTTTATCTAAATTGAACTATAAAATTTGTGACAGTTTCACACCACTTTTCTCCTAACGTTCCACTATTTTAATGAACTAAGACAAAATGGAATATCTGATGATATAAATTTATGATTAGTGCTTTTATTTGAGTGAAAGTAATAGCAAAATGATTTCTTAAATAGAAATGCTTTTATTTGAAGATAGCTGCTGTTGCACGTTACTTCGAAGAGGGTACTGATAAGACCTGAAGAAATTCTTAAAGTTGTGTTCAACTTACCGAAAGTATTCTTTATTCAGTTGGGTCATCATAAAATAGAGAAGTTTAATCGATTCATTGATTATTCTAGAAACAGACTCAAAGCTGTCATATTTTTCATTGTTCAACTGTCTAAACAAAAGAAATATAACACAAACATTTTGTATACAGGAAGCAAATAACATATCTAAACCATCTTCTGATATTTTATTATAATGCTTGTTTAAGTGAACATGATAAACACCTTTTGAAATATATCTGAAGACAGTACCAAATACCTATACCCAGCGGACTAAAATCTCCAACTTAGCTTGAAGTTCCGCGCGGGGAAGGGGCGTCTGTTGCCCTTCTTTGCTTTAAACCATAAGATCAACACAAAGATAAGAAATAATAAATAAAAATAAATATATTAAGCCACTAATAAGGATAGAAATCTGAACTGCTTAACAGATTAACAATAAAAGCTATATTACAGCAACATTCTTAAAGTTGCTTTATTGTGAAAGATTTAAGGTGACAGAGAAGTAAATCACTCTATTGGAATTTCACTAGTTGGTTGGTAGACCAACCTTTGTTTACTTCACAGCTCTCACTCTCACTCATTCTTTAAAAAAGTAGATAGATATGCGGTGGCTATTCTAGATCAAGATAATTTTTATTATTGAAAAACAGTAGCTGAATCATGATATATAAGGGCTCAAGGTTCAATTTATTAACTTGGTGGCTATCTCAATTGAGTGTTGATGTTTGTTCATCAAAGATGGTTCTTAGATCATCAAACTCGTAAACAAATATTTCCAACGAATTCTCACGCTCTTTAACAGTTTTATGCAAATGGAAAATGATGCCATTCTTTTCTCATTTCTTAAAAGTACTAATTGCTAAATCCAAACAAGCAAATATCTAATTTTTACACAACTGTTTTTAGTTTATTGCCGCTATATCTTCTTTTTTTTTTTTTGTTATTATGACTTTCACCAGTGACAAAAATGAGTCTAAGTCCAACCATTCATTTTAAAAGCTTAAAAAAAACTTTTTTTTTGATAGACGATACCATAAATAGGTTTCAGCGACAAGTTTCAAATATAAACAAATTGTCTAGATCTTTTTCATTGGCATGTTTTTTAATAGTAAAATAAAATGTATGACCTATTGGAGACACGGAATGGTAAAATCAATTCGTTTTTAGCAAATTGGAACACTCCAGGTACTATGATGGCCTTTCTACTTTTAAAGTATGCCTTTGTCTCGCAAGTCTGCAATAGAACCGGGCTAAAACAAGTCAGGAAAAAAACTTTCCCAACGAGCCTACATGATAACTTGGCTTTACTCAAGTGAGCAAAGGTATCAAGTCCCGCCAAAGTCTACTACAATTGAGCTTAATTTTATAACATCTGACTTTCGCACTCAATTTTCTTTATTTTAGAAAACAAGTCAACTTGTGGTACACTATTTATTATATTTTGTTTCTTTAAAATGGACATTTTTGATCAATACCAAATTGTAAACAAATATTGGAATGACATTTAATTTAAGAATATTTATTGTAAACTAGCATTCATTTATAATGCCTTGTATTCATTAAACAGAAACAGAATTGAAAGGTATTTTTAAATTTTGGTTGACAAAGAAAAGAACGTGGAAAAGAACAAATTAAAAATCTAAAATCGGAATTTCATTTGCCCCAGAGTTTTTGTCAAACTCAAGGGTGCGAATTGGTCGGAAAGGCACAGTCAATTCATTTATTTACTTTCTAATTTTGTTTTCCTTTCTTTCATTTCTTTCTTTGTTCTTTTGTATTTTACTTTTGCTTTTTCTTAACATTGTTCTTTATATCTTGCATTCTTTTCATTCTCCCTTGTTAATAATAAATACTCATTCTTATACATTACTCGCATTATGTGGATGGAAACTACTAATAGCTTTGGTTAGTATAATGAGAAATAAAGAGACGGTACGAAAACATGTATTAACAAGAGTATTCTACATAGAACAAAACGCCAACAACGCAGATGATTTGTGCCCTAAAACAACAACAGTAAATAATAACAGTTTGCTATATGACAGTTACAGTGAATATGATGAATCAACAACAGATGCAGGTGCCACTCTTAGTACAGTGGCTGATCCAAGCGAATGCCTCCCTTTGCCACCTTCTCCACAACAAGATACTCGTTCCTCATTTGAGAAAACAATGAAAGATACTAAAAATGCTCGAGTTTCACGATATCAAAATACCTATTTTATGGATGGAGGCAACCGGTTTATTTCGGTAAGATTCGCAAAGAAAGAAGACAAAAAAATGTTTTTTTTTCATGTTTACCAATCGGCAAAAAAAATAAATCCCCTTTTAGTTACCAACATTGGGTAACACCAGTACAAAAGCAGCTTCTCACATCTCTCGAGTGTTTGAAGACTGGCTCCAAAACAAATTATATAACCAAAGTAACCATTGTCTTGAACGATTACCAATCTTGGAAGATTCCGTCGAGCTATTAGCAGAAGACGTCGTGAATAAATTAAAGTCTCGTAACTCAGTGCGTGGTTTGACTGGACTTTCCCAGGTCTTTATTGAGATGAGAGCAGGTCATGTCTACACATATCATCAAATGGAGAATGGCCAGCCTCTTATTACTGCCGATATGGAAGATTTTTTCCAGCAGTTTCCTTTATTTGTTGAAATCATCATTTATACCATGCCTCGCAATAGCACCAGCGCTGATCAGTATGATGATGATGTAAAGCTTTTATTGTCCATCGAAAATGTCACGCTTAATCCTTCAGAGCCCTACTACATTATGGAGGATGTACAACTGGTAGCATAAATCATATATATAAGCACGCACACACACACATATATACACATGTTATTTTTCTTTATTTTGTTGTTTCCATCTTATTAATAGTTATTATTTTTTATTATTATTAAAAGTCACTTTTTATTTGTATATTAACGCTAATAATTTATTATTATAAACAATTTGTATAAACATAGATGAGATGACATTAACTTATAAATCATCATATAGAACATATTCGATGTTGGCAGCATTTTTTGCAGGCAAAAACATTAGACTTTAAAGTCAAAATGTGGGGTATTTTTGATGTTGTTACATGTTGAAATAACCGTGCGATTGTATCGTCAGGTTTTGAGTTTTATGATTTTCCAGTTCTAAACTCCTAATCTCCTCCCAACCTCCTTCTTTTTTTTTTTTATTTCCCCTCACTGCAGCCTTCCTCGGAATAAGAATGACATAATAATAGAGCTGTAATGATTTATTATTATGTAATATGCTTTTATGGATTTGATATAGCAAGTATCCTGAAGTGTATCTTGGATACATATACTTTATGGCTTCTACTTGTATATAAGTATATATACAAACATATATGCATTTACCAATGTTGGAGACTCAACTGGGCATGGCAATTACAATTACAAAGTAAAAATACCATCGTGACACATAATGCCTATTATAGGGTTTGGCATAAACTTCTTGCTATTCTTTCTCCTCTTCTAAACAGAACGGTGGATCACTATATCCAATAACTACGTAATAGAATAGAGGATATAATATCCTTATTGTCCTTCTTGCTATTCTTTTTTTCGAGACAAACAACAAAAACAACCTAGTAGCAATAATATATAAAAACGACATCCATTACTAATTAAAGAGGTCTTTTATTAATATTACATTTGAACAAATCGGAATCATTTTTTTTCTCTCGTAAGCCAATCACATGTACAGTACACGAGCATTTGAAAATCATAGGTCAAATATAATCAAGAATAATGCAATGTCCAACATCCTTCTGATCCTCTTTGTTATATCATAATAGAAGAAGACTACGATAACATACATATCTCTACATCGAGATTCTAATAATATATTTACATTTACCCCATTTACTAGTCGCTACCATCAGAATCCGAGTCTGGATATGCAACTAAACCCGTCGGTGCCACCTCTTCTATTGCATCTGCTGATTGTCCCGTTTTCTGCTTCTTGATTGTAGGCTTTAATGCAAGCAGATCCTTATTCTGAACTGCTGATGCTTCCTTTCTTTTGACCTTGAATCCATCTGGATTATAGAAAGGGTCTGTTTTTAAGCGAGTGCGCACAGCTGCCATGTTACGCAAGTCGGATGTATTCGATGCCTTACTTGTGCTATCAAATAAGGGTGCTACAACTCTTTCCAGCGTCTTGTTATGAAGTTCCTCTGATGAAGCGCCGTATTCAATGGACTGCGCTTGGATAGTATCCTTGGGTATTTCTGGCACTAAATCAATCGCCAATGACAGCTTATCCTTTATCTTGTTGTTTTCTTCCTGCGTTGCTTTATCACGTTTCTTTTCATCTCTAAACTTTCGCCGTAACTGCTTTGATCGGGCATATGGATCAGACCATTGTGAATTATTGAGGTTTTGTAACTGAGTGAGGTGTGGAATAGCATCTTGAGATATCTTCTTATCCGCAATACCATGCTCTAGTCGATACATGGGATCATTTTCTAGTTGCTCCTTTGCCTTTTCATCTATTTTCCCCTTCTTCTTAGTCTTGCTTTTCCATATGCCATTTTTCTATCTTTTTCTACCTTGTAATTTGATCACTTCCGTATCTTCTTCTTTCCATTCCTCCACTTTTTTACGTGCGCCACTTACGACGACATAAGCAGAATTCTGTTATTGTGATGTGTTAATATTTGATTTGCTGTTGTTGCTTGACTACATGCCTTTGGATCTGTGTGAATCTCTATCCAATTATCACACAAATGACACTTCATTCGGAATTGCAGAATGGGTGTGCTATAATAATTGCCAATCTTTTTCTTTTCAGCATTGTATCGCACACCTTGTCCAATATGATTATCACAGCCAGAGCACCAAATATTGAAAGGCAATTCAAATCTACATGAAATGGTCAATTTGATTTAATGAAATGAGCTCTTCATTTCATTCATTTGAATTTCATTCTTACCTGACAATTAAAATGCCCTGGTCGATCTTTCGAGCACGATCTCCTAAAGCATGTTTGCCAACAAATTTATTAACGGAACCCTTGAAAAGAGAAAACCGAATGGTTGATTAAATTAGACTGTCAAGAAGAAGAAAAAGACTTTATAAAAGCAAATTACTTTATCTGGTGTCCAATCAGGTGGGTAGTATTTATTAAAAGGTTGCATTTTATATACAGAGTTTTTCAAGAAATAAAGAAAAACTGTAAAACAAACGTTACAAGTGTACAATATTGACCACCACGTGACGGTTATTCTGCGGCATGAAGTGGTTCTCGGTTCGGAAGTGTCCCCAAGCTGGAAGCACGACTTAGTGTGCCATCCAAAGGACTAAGCTTATCCAATATTGTTCTTAGCCCCTCCCAAATAACAGAACATCGTACAATGAAGCCATAGTATGAAAGTAGCTTGATGTTATCGTAGTCTTCTGAACACTTTACCAGTTGCCGTAATTCTCTTTGAATAAAGTATGATCCAGCGGTAACCATCCTGTCCATAAAGGCCCACTCATCCAAGAATGCACTTAGCGGTTTGTCTTTTTCTTTTAGAATGGCTGCTAATTGACGCATAACACTGATGCTATCCGAGAAGCAAGCTAGAATCTCGGGTGTGATGTACTTTGCTTGTTGATTCTGGATATACTGTTGATGGTCTTCTTGTATTGTTTCTGCTTCTTCCAGCTTTGTTTGGTAAGTAACAAGAGGTAGCATTAATCGAAACGATGTGAGTGGCCACACGATACTCTTCATAGCGTCAATGCTTTGGTTGTATCTCTTAGCACGCCGTAAATCCTTTAGACACCTTTGCTTCCCGCCTCCAAAGAAATGAAATATAGTTTGAATTGCATACTCTGTCGACACATTTTTGAGTCTGTTTGACTCTGTCTGAAGTTGAGTTAGGATTTTATATGCTCCTGTGCTAATACCTTTCAATGTATTTTGATCAAAAGTGTCGTTGTGTTCGAGATTCTCCAACATTTGCTGCTCTTGGGTGTCCATATTGTTCGACTCTGGTGGTCGTGTTGAAAATGCTCTACGGATTGTTTTCTTGAAGGAGAATCTTTTTTTATTATTGCTAGTACTATAAAAACTAGCAACCGTTGAATTTCTTCTTGATCCATTTACTGGTACAGTAGTGTTGGGAGTGGCATCAGCAGGTACAGCCGTATAAGTAGCATGAGGAGATTTCTGAGATAACGTATTGCTAGTAATGTCTTCTTGGTGTTGTTGATGGTTGCTAAAAGAAAGGTAAGATTTGGTTGCTTTTTCATAAAGATCAGCAGTGTCTTCTATGGCTTTTCCAATATTCTTTCGCATTATTTTACTAGCTTTTAATGGGAAAACAAAAAATGAAACAATCCTTCATTTAAATATCATCAGTCATAAATGTACATGTAAATAAATACTACGCCTTACATTGCAATGAAAATACCAATCATTAAGTTTAATGTTCGCCAAGCACCCAGTTCTGCACAATATGAAATTCTGTCATGTATTAAATCCGAGTAACCCGATAACGTAATAATAATCGTAGTCAATAGACCCTATATATGTATTGATAAATCGCTGTCATCCTTTTACCTTTCCTCTATATTTTTCAACTTACTATACCACCCGTATATGCCATGTTGGGTTTTGTTTTCAGCTTTGCAATAAAGAATACTTGAAAAAACAATAAAAAACAAAGTAAAACAACAGCCTCCCACTCCCATTTTGGATTAAAAATGGCTCTAGTGATTGTCATTGATATAATACTTCCAACACCTCCGATCAAAGTACCCATTAATCTCTGAAGACTCAAACTTAGAAACCCACCAACTGTATTGTCTAATACCGTCACAACAGATACGCCTAATATACCAGAATTTAGCATTAAAATCATAACTTAGGAGCACCTTACTCACCCACCCAAAAAGTGTTTGGAAAAACATCAGAAATTGGATCGACGACTACAAAAAGTGTTGAAATGATAAACGCAACAGCCATCTGAAATGCATAACGGTTATCTGAATCAGTGCATTGTTTTTTAATCCACCGATAGATAAACGTTGATCTAATAAAGTGTCTCTTTGTTGGTCTAATTGATGAGCTAATAGACTGTTCTTCGTGATTTAATTGAACATCAATCTTTTTGAGTGGTGATTCAATGATGGTTATTCGATCAGGCGGTGCATTGATATGTTCTTCAACAAAAGAAAAACTGAATTCCTTTTCTAATGGATGAATTGTGGCGCACTAAATGGTATATGATTATTATTATATTGTTTATTCTCATTATTTTTTTTACTTCTATTTAAGGAAATTTATATACGTTGATCTATTTTGATGCTTACTTTACCGGCTGACGTGTTGTTTTCGTTATAAGCACCCGAGTGATATGAAGCTTGATCATTCTGTAAATGAGCATCTCCATCACTACTTGTGTTTTTAATCGTTTCATTATCATCTTCGATCTCTTGTTGGCAGTTGATTATGGTTGAAACTTGGCTATTTGCAAGCGATGGCCGGTGATCATCTTGTGAATTATTTACTGTTGGTGACATCCGATTTTTCAATTATGTGGATTCTTTTCTATTACTATTTATAAAGAAAAAAAGTAAAAGTAAAATTTCCTACCTTTTAATATGTTGTTTATTTTATTTTCTTTTATCATAAAAAACAAGGTTGATATCAAAACGTTGTAAATTAGGAAATTTAAACTTTTTTATTCTTGTATGTTTGGCCAGAAAAGGTCTGGGTCTCATAATATACCATCGATTCGGTTTTTGTACTTTGTTTTCCAATTATTTGGAAAAGAAATCCTTGTTTTTTTTTAGGTCGCAAATACTGTTTTTTTCAAGAAATTGGGAAAAAAATACAAATTAATGAGAAAAGGGGAAATTATTTTGAGAAAAAATAAATAATAAATGAGAAAAGTAAAGATAATAATTGAGAAAAATAAGAGGAGATAGTGTAGTAAAGAGTAAGAGTATAAAGTTAGTAAAACGAGCGTAAAATATAGTGAATATATAACTTACCCGTGGTAAGTGAGGGTTTCCGATGTGTTATCACCAGGATATTTAATACAGGGCATTGAGCCTTTAGTTGTATCATATTTGAC